>JAQIXC010000006.1:0-100095 GCA_034697605.1 Metabelba pulverosa
TAGCTTAATATTTTAAACTTATATTGAACTTGCATTGATTTTGTCATGATCAAAAATTTCGTTATTAGTAAAGTGGAAGATAAAAACAACTTAGCTGTATGATTTTTATTAAACTTATTAATATATTAAGGGTTGTTATAATCGCTAAATTATTTTTAAAAAAGTTTGTGGTTAAATATTTCAGTTTTTTCTAACAAGATCTAGGGTGGCTGAGAAAATCCGAATTCTGCTTATGAGACATTAAACTTTTGAAATTTTTGCAGTATTTATTGTATTAATTGGATCAGAGGTCAAATTTTAAAAATTTCAAAAACAAGTCCCAACTATCTTTCAATGTTCTATCAAATCTATATTTCGATATTTAATTATATAAATATTATTAAACGTTATTTGTTGTCAAGTTTTAAAATAGCAATTCGATGCAAAATCCATCAATACAAAAAAGTTGCGTGGGATAATTTTAAATGTTTTAATGTAATTTAATTAAAAATCGGCTTGGTAGTTCCCGAGAAAATGGACGATAACCATCATTTTTTAGTATATCATAGGAATTACTGTATTATTATTATATTATCGATGCAATAATCCATTCAATAACATAGAGAGTGAGTGGATCCCCATTTCTTACCCTATATTTCGACAGCTATTCACTAATTACGTCGATTTCCTGTTTGATAAACAATAAAAAGAGAGGAATAAGACGAACGTAATTAGTGACTGTGTGGGGGAGGAAATGGGGCTCTACTGCAGATCTGAGTGAATGAAGTGAATGCAGTATTGAGTGAATGGTGTGATTGGCGCTCAACTGCACTCATGTTTTGTTTGTTTTGAGTGCACTTTCGCCGACACTTAGCCCAGACTTAGCGACACACGACTCGAATTGAGAGCGAAATTGTGCGCAAATTGTAGCGAAATTCGGACTTTTGTGCAAACGATGTCGTATTTGGAGAAACTGTCGGTTCAGGGGATCCGGAGCTTCGACTCAAGTCAGCCACAAGTGCTTCAGTTCTATCCGCTGACAGTGATATTGGGGCCGAACGGCGCCGGCAAGACATCGATCATTGAAGCGCTTAAGTATGTGACCACTGGTCAGACGCCGCCCAACAGCGGCGGCGGAAAGACGTTTGTGTTGGACCCGATTGTGGCGAACAGTCCGACAGTGAGGGCTCAGGTGAAGCTGCGGTTCGTCGACGTCGAGAGGAAGTCGACGACAATCACCAGAAGCGTTGAGTTGAATGCGAAGAAGAATAAGGGAAAGACGTCTTTGAGTTTCAAGTCTTTGAATTCAGTGATCAGGAGAGACGACAAGCCTATCGACCAAAGGTGTGCCGACATTAACAACGAAATGCTGGAACTGCTGGGCGTCTCGCGGGCGGTGTTGACGCACGTGATCTTCTGCCACCAGGAAGAGTGCAATTGGCCGCTCAGTGAGGGCAAGGTCTTGAAGGAGCGCTTCGACGACATCTTCGGCTCCATGGGCTACGTCAAGGCGTTGGACAGGATTAAGAAGTTACGACAACTCGAGCTCTCGAAGCAGCGGCTGCTCGAGAAGGACGTACAGCTGGCGAAGTATCAGAAGGACGACTGCGACCGCAAGAGGAAAGAGCTGAAGAAGTACCAGACGGATCTGGACACTCTCAAACAGTACTTCGCCGACAGCGAGAAGAAGTTGGCGTCTCTTCGCACCCAATACCATGAGGTGGTCGCCAAAGAAGAATCCATTCAAGCCGTGGCCAACAAAATCAGTCAAATCAAGGGATCCCTGGCCGAGAAGCACAAGGCTGTCGAGCGGCTCAAGAGGAACATCCAAAGGCCTTTCGAAGGCTCGGAAGAGGAGCTGAAGAACGAAATTGAGAATTTCGAAGCAAACGGTCAGAAGTCAGTTGAGACCAGAGATGAGCTCAAGACTAGCGAATCGGGTTTAGCGCAGAAGTACTCAAAACTGAATCAAATGCAGCAAAACCTGAACCGAGAGGTAAGTCGACTGCAGTTCTCTGAAGAGAACCACAAGAAGCTACTGATCGGACGGAATGACTTGATTTCGACGCTAATCAACGAAATGAATGTTTCGCTCGATTTACACATTTTGGATAAAATCAATTCACAACTAATGCTCGACTCGAGTGACGTATCGCTGGTATTGAAGCAATTGAGCGATGAATTGATTCAATTGAACAATGATTTGGCGAATCGGAGAGCCGGCGCTCAGCAGACGTGCGACCAATTGGGCCAACAGTTGACTGAATTGAAGTCAACGCAAAGCAAATGCGAACATGAGGTCCAACTCTGGCAGACCGACCAAAAGGCCAAACTCAAGGCTATGGATGAGCTGAACGCAAAGCTCAAGGGTTTGGCCGAATCGGACGCTCAATACGAGGCACTGAATGCGAATATCGTTCGACTCAATGAACAGATGAATCAATTGGATAGTATGGACATCGAGACTAAGAGAAGAGATAATCAGCAGAAGGAGTCGGAAAAGAGAGGGTTGAAGAGCGAAATAAGTGGTTTGGAGGAGAAGTTGCAGCGATTGCAGCAGCAGAACGAAGAGCGGATCAAATTAGAGATTCTGAAGAAGGATAGAACCGAAAGGGAGAACAAAGTGATTCAAATCCGGGATTTGCACAGCGATGTCATGCAAACGGTCGGTGCAGTTGAGGCCCAATTCCATTCGTCACTCAGTACTCACATTCAAGTGATTAGTTCACAAATCGATAAGAAATTGTCGGAAATATCGAAAAAAGAGAACGAATTGACGTCTGAAGAGACGAAAGTCGAGATGAAGAACGAGTCGCTGAAGAAGAAGAGACGAGAACTGAAGGATTTCGAACTCAAACTCAAGAAAGTCTGTAAATTAGAGGACTTTGAGTCGACTCTCACTACGGCTGACCGACATCTGACGGAACTGCGGCTCCAGTTGTCAAATATGGCTAACTATGAGCCGTTCATCTCAACCCAAATACATTCGATTGAAGACACGAATAGTTGTCCGGTTTGTGAACGCGATGTCAGCACTGAATGGAACGGCAAAAGTGGCCAAACATTGAGTAAAGCGGAACTAATTGGGAAATTAGGAAAACTGGTCGAACAAACACCCGATTCGATCGAAGAGCTCAAGTCTAGTATCAAAAGCAATGAGAAACAAATGAACGAACTCTTGGGCTTACGTTCTGTCGCCGAAACGATTAAGTCATTGACCGCCGAAATACCGAAACTGGAGACCGAAGTCGGTTCGAGTGAAGACCAAAACGCGAAACAAAAGGCTTTTATTCAAAGCGAGAGAATGAAAGTCAATAAACAAAAGACGGAATTGAATGCATTGAGGGATGTATTACAAGACGCGACCGACTATGACAAGTGTTGCACTGATATCCAAGAATTTAATCGAAAGATCAATTCCATTGACTTGGACTCTGATGTCGAGTTCGAAAGTATTGATGATTTGAATAGCGATTTGCAGCAGAAAAGGTCGAAATACGAAGAACTCGATTCGGAGATCAACCGAAACCAGAAGTCTATTGTCGAGCACTCGGAGAATGTGAACAAAACGCGTAACCAATTGCAGGACAACGAGAGGAAGAAATTGGAGATCGAGAGACGAGAACACGAGATGACTAACAATAAGGCGAAGATCGACGAACTGAACGCTGAGGTCCAGGCGTTCGACACAAGTATAATGAACTCTCAGTTGAAAGCAATGGAAATGATTCCGAAAATTGAAGAAATCGAGTCTCAGATCAGAGACGCGAAGAAAGAGTTGAAAGAATTTGAACGAAAAATTGGTTTAAATATTGATTCGATTAGAGATAAGCAAAAAGATATCGAAAAACTCAATAAAGACATCGATGGCTATGAGAGTAGCGGTAAAAGCGATGACATAAACGAATTGAATGCAAAGCTATTGGAATCTGGAGACGAGATCTCGAGAGTCGACACCGAAAGGCAATCGCTTACTCAAGAGATCAACCGATTGTCTGAAGAGATAACGAGACACGAGTTGCGCAAACGGGAAATGAAAGACAATTTGCAAGTCTTAGAGCTCGAGAAGCAGATCGAAGACAACAACAGCGAACTGAAGGCCGAGGAAGAGAAGTTGGGATTCACTAACATTCAGGAATTGCGGACAAAGAAGAGAGACCTCGAAAAGCAGATAAAGATTTCGGAATCGCTTCGATCGCAGTCTGAAGGCAAACAAATGCCGATAATCGAGTCGATCAGCAAATTGGAGAGAGAGCTGAAGGCCGAGCCCTACCGCAGCGCTGATAACAACTACCGCCAGAAGTGCGTCGATTTGGCAATTAGTGAGATATCGGGCGAAGACCTGAATAAGTACTACAAAGCACTTGATTTCGCGGTTTCCGACTTTCATCGCAAAAAGATCGACGAAATTAATAAATTGGTTAAAGGGTTTTGGCGACAGGCCTACAGAGGGCTCGACATCGACTACATTAAGATCGTGAGCGATGAGGTCGAGCGCAGTGCCAACGATCGCCGAAGAACTTTCAACTATCGCGTCGTTATGGTTAAGTCGAACACCGAAATGGATATGAGGGGCCGGTGTAGTGCCGGCCAGAAAGTCTTGGCCAGTCTTATCATTCGCCTCGCGTTGGCCGAGATATTCTGCATCAACTGCTCAGTGCTGGCGCTGGACGAGCCGACGACGAACTTGGATCAGCAGAACATCGAGTCGTTTGCCAACGCCATCACCGAAATCGTGAAGTACCGGAAGAAGTGGAAGAATTCGAACTTCCAGCTCATCATCATTACCCACGACGAGGAGTTCCTCAAGTGTCTCGACTCCGAGACGGGTCAGTACTACTACAAAGTGTTCAAAAACAACGCCGGCTTCTCCACTGTCCTCCGCAAGTCCGTCAACGAGAGGGACGACCACAACGCCGAAGCAGACAATTAGGCCAACCATTGCTCGATTCGAACCAATGAATCAATCGCTCGATTTATTCCGATTTCAATTACCGGTAATTCCTTTCCATTAAATAGTAGTTATTTTTCCTCAAAATAATTCGTTTCAAAAATTATTTTTTATTCAATTCAATCATTCAATCGATTCCTTATATCAAAGATTATATTCAGTGAAAGCAAAATATCGATTCATTTTCAGTAGTTTTGATTCGATTTGAGTTAACGACTCATTATATTACTCTAAATATGTTTCGAAACATTGAAGTCATTTGTGTTAGTCGTCGACGTCGTCTCTAATTGTATTTCTATTCAAATTAATTGCTATTATCTTAAAATGTAAACACAATTTGATTTGAGAATTAAATTTGTTTTATTAAAGTGAAATTGTGTCAAATTGTTGCTGTCTACATTATTTAGTAGGTAATATTGTGGTGCACCTTGCAAACTGAAATTGAGATTTTCTTTAAATAAATAATTAGTAAAAAAAGTGCATTATAGTTTAGGAATTCAAATTAAAGTGACAGTACAATGAGCCTTTATGGAAAGATAACAAAACGCTCACTACTGTACCATGTTCAAATGTGAATTAAATTCAGCGCATTTTAGTTCTTTAATATTATTAATTCTAATTCAAGTTATAACAAAAATAGGAAATAAAAATTCTAACAAGTACCAATACTAAACTATAGGTCGATTTTTAGTTTATATTCGCGTAATTGATAAGTCCGTGGAATGACACTTAGAGTTGAGCAAAAATTAATCTTTAAACATTTTTAAAATTTCAATTTAATAGAACATAATGCAAAAGATTTCATTAGAACTGAATTGCTAGTTTAAAATTTATCCGGTACTCACAAATTTTAATTCGAAGAAATGTCCATATTTTCAGCGAGAGTTTTAGATATTAATGTAAAGTTTAATAAGGAGGATTTTGAACAAATAGCAAATAATGAAATCAACTTTATGATAAATTAAGCATGGTACCAGAATTTTTGAATTGAGCACATTTTTGGCACTGACCCGAGTTTTGGTCAGTCAACCAGAGAGTGGCCCGAAAACAAAGTCTGGCCTCGACTGAGACAACCGGAACGCGATTATGACATTGGATTAGATTTGATAAATATTGAAGATATTGGGAGGGGTGGGGTGGGGGGGTTATATTCGAATCGGTATTGTAGATTCTGGACCTGTGAAATCAATTCTCCCTGATTACGCACAGCATTGCCAGTAGAGGCGCGGATATCTAGTAAACACAAGCAGTGAAAACAGTGTAACACTTGAGCGGTCTCTACTGGCAAAACTGTGCGTAACAGGGAGAAATCCATTTACTGTTCTGGACATAGTTTTGTACCATTTTTCTCGATTTTAGCCCAAATTTGGTAAAATTTACAAATTGTCAGAAAACGTCAAAATATCGTTGAGCGACAGAATTTTTAATTACTTAAGCCATTCAAATGAAATTTTCTGCAGAATGTTCTATTAAATTGATATTTTCAAAAATGCTTCAAGATTAATTTTTGCTCAACTCAAGTTTGTCATTCCACGCACTTTTCAATTGCCCGAATATATAACTAAAAGAATTGGCATGATGCTTTATTTGAATTGGTTACACATATCGGTATAATTGTGCTTATATTGTAAAATATCCACATAATATATATTAAATTCTGGAGTAAGTATAAGATAGCATAGGATGGCCACAATGGAGCTGCTAATACGCTGACGCTCTCTAATCGCTGTCCGAATCGGGTTTAGTGTTCGAGTATTGGTTGGAAATGTGTTTGTCTGCAGACATGACATTAACGGAACCAATCGGTGGCTTCTTGTGAGCGACACTTCTTCGGTTGAGCTGTTGTTCAATCATTTCCGCCAACTCTTGAACTTTAGTCGAACGCAAATCACTACTCGTTTTGGTTGTCTGTCCGTCGCTGACGTATGCATTCGTTTGCAGTATTTCGTCCATCAATTGGTCGTCGATTTCATAGTTAGTGTCTTCACTCGAGTCATCATTTGTCGTCTCTTTTGATTGCGAATTCAAATCAAGTTTTGTATTGTTTTTATGAGTTCTTAGCGCCGGCACTGGCACTGGAGCGACGAATTGGCTTTTATCCGACGGAACATAAGAGTCGGTATTGTCAGCCGTATGACTGCATTCATCGCTCGTCTCTTCACTCGACTCTTCGGGACTGATCTGGTGTTCGATTCGATGTTCACTGAAATGTATTCTCCGTTTCTCTCCGTTTGCTTTGCGGACAGTCGTCACTGACTTTAGCGCCGATTTCGGGCTTTTCGGCTCTATTTCACTCGAATCCCAAACCCTTTCATTCGGTTCTCTTTTCGGCTCTCTTTTCGGTTCGCCTTTCGGTTCATTCGATTCTTTCGATTCGATTTCATTACTAATATTTTGATCGCTTTTTATGTCGAAAGTGTCGTCCATTTGCGGCGAATGTACTATAACTTCAATAGACTTTCTTTCGCCGACTTTTTCCGTCTGTCCTTCAATTTCTCGATTGCTTTCAATCAATGGTTTGCTTTTAATAATCTCCGGAACCGTTAGAATTGCTTGACTTGACGTTTGAATTGAAGTCCTTTCGGCGACTTTCCTGTCGACAAAGCGCCGGATCTGCTGTTCGATGGCTTCGAAGTCGTATTCAAATCGGTTTTGTTGTATCAGTAGATTCCTGTCGTCATTCACTCTCTTCATTGCAATCGAATACTGCTCTTCAGTAACGGCACCCGAACTGACGTCAACCCCAAACGAAGTCAACTTATCGTTCAAACTCTTGTCTACTTCATTGAAGACGTCTTGGATTTCAACGCTATTCCTCTTTTTATTGATTGAATCACTCTTTTCGGGATTAACTGCTTTCGAGTCATCCATCAAATGATAAGAATTGTGTTTTTCTTTAGCTCTTTTCACATCTCGTTTTGTCTCCTCTTTGTCACCACTTTTTTCATCCATGTCTTCAAAAGAAGTTTTGGCTTTAATTTTGGAAACCTTTAAATCCCTGACCACTGGCTTCGGTGGCCTCAGGTTTGCAGTCTCGCGAACAGCTTCGGGTCGACTATCTGTCAAATGTGAGACCAGTTTCTGCACATTATTCCCTAATTTAATCATTTCTTTCGCTTGAATTGAAATCAATTCTTCGATTTTATTCGTTTCGAAAGACTTCGAGTTTCGGATTTGTCCATCACTTGTGTCGGCATTTCTCGGCTCGACCTGAATGTGGGCGTCAGTCGACTGGTCGTCGGTCTCGATGTCTCTCTCCCTTTGAAAGAATTTGAATTCTTCCAACTCTTCTCTAAGGATTTGTTGCATTTCATTGTCTCTCACTTTCAGCACATATTCGATCCGTTCCTCTAATTTAAATCTTTCGTCTTTTTCCGCATTCAAATCCAATTCGGTTTTCGCCAACTTTTCGCTCAACACTTGTATTTCGGTTTTCAATTGATCCAAACCCTTGTTGTCGGCCAACAGAACGCTTTGGTATTTATGGATCCGATTGGTCAGAGCGAGCATTCCCTCCGAGTCGAGCGACTCGTTTGGATGTCTTCGCGCGAAATGCGTTTTCATGAAATTCGAATCGAAGAACACTTTCGGACAGTGCGGGCACTGGACGTAATCGCCGGTCAGAGTCCGGTTATAAGTCATCGCCTTTTGATGTATTTCCAGTAATTTCCTTAACTTTCTATTCTCTCGAATTAGGTTTACATTACTTTTGCTTTCATTGTTCGCACTTTTCGATCGATCGTAATCTCGAATCAGAAATCGGATTATTATTTGCGATAATTTGAAAAGTTTTACAAAGTTTTTGTCCACATTCTTCACGTCCTGATGATTAAACAGAATAACTATCTTGATAACTTATTTCGATTTTCGATCATTTACTCGCTACTAATTAGAGTAAAATATTTACTAAATTTATACACAAATAAACTAAATAAACTTCCATTATATTATTGTGCAAAGTAATAGCCACTAGTGAGTAAGTAAAAGTATATTGGATAATTAAAAATTTTCGAATAATTTAAAAGCTTGACTAAACTAAAGTGCAATAGAAGAGTGTAGTAGACAGTAGTAGTGCACTGCCATAACGTAATTGGTGTGAATGAGCCTAATGTGCAATACATACGAACTCCTCCTCTATATCGCAAAACGCGACATAAGTTCCGAATTCACTGATCACTGAATTGGCCGTCACTTCCATCGCTTCCTCCAAACCATTCAAATCAATTGATCCAAACTTTTTCCAATCGATTGTTACCTCTTTCACACCCAAACTCTTCATTTTATTAATTGCTTTTATTATCTATAATCCGTTGAATTAATGATCGAAAAGAGTGACTCAAAACTGCAATCATTTGATTTGAATCGTGAAATCAAAACAAATGCGATGTCAATGACAACCAATGAATATTCGGTTAGACTTACAGAATATTCCGCTTAAAAAGTTTGGAAAAACTTTCTAACAATTTGTTTGATTTGTTGTAAAATAAATTTTATAAATATATTGTAAATAATGTGTCGTTCGATGAAAATACTACCAAAACCTCGATTAGAGTTGACTTTAGCTCTCATTAAACCCGATGTTTGCAAAGTTCCCAATCGATTGAATGTAAGCCAATTCTCATCAGATTTGCATTAATTAAAGGCTTTTAATAAAAAACTAGTCTTTTGTTGCAATTCTTACGAAATAGAAAATAATTGTTTTAATATACAGTATAAACAAAACATTAAAGTTTGAAATAATTTGCAATTTGAAGGCAATTCGAAATACAATCAAAAGAAATGGATTTTATTTCATCCGTTCGGTTATGACCCGAATGTCGGAATCAGAGGCCAAACAGTTCTATAGCGAACATAAAGGTATACATCGTTTGGACAACAACTGAGTTGTTATTTAATTAGAAACGTATAAATCAACTGCAGATTCATATGATTTCAGATAAGTTTTTCTTCTGGAGATTAGTCTCATTCATGTCTTCGGGTATTATTTCGGCGCATATTATAGCCAAACAAAACGCAATCTCCGATTGGAGACGACTTATGGGTTCGACTAAAGTCTATAAGTATTGCAATTGAGTTCGAATGGAATTAAATGCGATTTCGACTTAATATGTCACTCATTTCGACCAACAGAACCAAATTCGAAGAACCGAATACTATACGAGCCATCTATGGCTTGAGTGACACCCGAAACGCGACCCACGGCTCCGACTCGCGCGAGTCGTTCGAACGGGAGTTGAAGTTCTTCTTTCCTCACTTCGAGTCCGACAAATGGTTTGCCATCGAAGAGACGGACTATAGGTTTGGCAATAATATTGAGTTTATAGCCAATCAATGGATACATCGAATTAAGAAACAATAGATTATTTGAATTGCAATTCGACTAATCCGTATAAATACCGATTTTATAATGCAATTAAATAATAGACATTTGAACGACAAATGATTGCTTAAGTATAAAAATATATAGAATCGAGTGATGAGAGTAATGACGACGACTGACCGCACCGGACGGTTAGCCCGAGTGTATCAAATCGCCGAAATACGCGGTCACAGTCTTAACCTTTTTGTTGACCAAATTCTGCTCGACTTCGACACTATTGCCGACTCCGGCCAACACTTTCAACTCATTTGAGTCGATATTTCGCGGCAACAAAATGCCGATATTCGGTGAGATGTGAGTTCTGGTCACTTCGACTACATCGGCGCCATTCGGGCTCATCATATCGAGACTATATAAGTCTTTTTTCAGGTAATTGGGTCCACCCCAGGGCGGGCTTAGGAAGACGGCGTCGGCCTTAAGAGCCGCCGTTTTGGCCAAAAGCATATAATCGGCGCAAATGAATTCGATTCGAGTGTCGACGCCATAGATGTTTGCGTTATGTTTCGCGAAACCAATCTTTCGTTCGTCGATATCAATGGCAATGACTTTGACGAACGGCCCCAACAGAGCGAACTGAATAGTGTTGCCGCCGGCGCCGCAAAACGCGTCCACTATTACGATGTAATTCTTTCGACCGAATCTCTGCGCTATGTGTTTGGCGATGCGTTCGGGAGTTACCGAATACCAGGACTCGTTGTCCAGTTTTATACCCGAATCGAATCGCGAGAATAATCTGTACCTCTGGTGCCAGTACTTAGACTTGCGTTTCTTGTTGCTTCTTGCTACTTCTTTGTATTCAATGTCGACTTCATTCTCACTCTCCTTCCCAACCCTTTCCTCCTTTTCTTCACTTAAATCGATTGAATCGAATTCGTGAACTCTTTTGATGACAACAGGTCTCTCTTCCGGCGGTTCTTCGCCATCACTGCCATCATTAGCCATAATCTTAGAGACCGAAGAGCAACGAAATTGCGAAGACGTCTGAATCGATTGGCTCGAGTTTGTAGACTTCGTATTGTCTTCTCGCGTCTGTCGTTCTTCTCGCGGCTCATCATTGCCTTCATTCGCGTCAATACAGTCTTCAGTTATCATACAATTAGTGAGTATTTGTGGCAAAAACTCGAACTCTTTATCGATTGGATTCAAGTTATCGACAAATCTTTTGAATTCCAATTCGTATTCTTCGTACCAATGCTTATGATATAACTCTTGCCATAACTCGTCACTCGATTGAGTCGATACTTCTTCAGTCAATTGTTCGCTTTGACCGCAATTTGAATTTAAATACTTTTGAGACCACGACTTGTCGACGATTTCCTGTCCGTTGCGATACCAGTGCTTCAGAAATATTTGGTTCAGATATTCCTCTTCGGTGTTCGACTCAGAGTTCGACTTTTGCTTTCGCGTTGTTTTCTTCAGATTATTCTTCTTTTTCGACCACTTCTTCGAGGATCGGCTCGAATTGAAAGCGATTGGAAGTCCTAATGCTTTCATTAACTCAAAGTCTTCACAAACCATCTCATCGACAGTCGAGTCGTCAGAATCGCCGTCAGAATCGCCGTCAGAATTGTCGCTATTTCTAAGCGTTTGGTCAGTCAGTGAAGAGTTCGGTCTTAAACACAAATCGCTATCACTTTAAAGCAAAACAAATAATTAGTTTCGAGTTTACCGACAGTTAATCACTCACTCGATGGCCGATTGCGTTAATATCAGTGTTGAACTCATATTGTCACTACATTTAATGCAAATTTAAACTTGCTAACAAATGCTCTTCAAATCAGTGCATTGACATTAAACTCGAAATCTAAATATCGATGTAATTTGAAGAACTGGTTAAATATTGCAAACATCAAAGACATCGCAATTTAAACGTTTGTAATTTGCGAGTTTAATTGCGCGAATTGGCAATTAGGCATGGTACTTTTTGCTGCTTAGGAAAGCATTTGCAAGACTAGTGTAAAACATGAAAATAGTACTAAACAAGTGTTGAGACATTCAATGCATTTAAAGGCGAATACAAAACACATGTTTTTGTTTACATTTATTTCAAAATTGAGTTAATGTTTGGAATGATTTTGAGACAAATTTCTTCATTTGTGGTCAAACTTTGGACCCGTTTATCGAAAATGAGTGAAACGCCGATACCTTTAGTCGTTATCATCGGAGCGACGGGTTGTGCAAAGACACGGCTGTCGCTCGAAGTGGCCAAACGTTTCGGCGGACAAGTGGTTAGCGCCGACTCTATGCAGGTCTACAAAGGATTGGACATAATTACGAACAAAGCGACTAAAGAAGAGCAGCGATTAGTTCCGCACCATTTGATTGACTTCTTGGATCCGTTGAGTCGCTTCTCAGTCATCGACTTCCGCAACAGAGCTCTTAAAGTGGTATTGATTTGACGTTTAATTGGAATTCAATCTTCGATTTAAAGCAATTAATTGTTGGAACAGATCGACGAACTCATGTCCCGCCGAATAGTGCCGGTTCTGGTCGGCGGTACTAACTATTACATTGAGTCAGTCCTCTGGGATGTACTCATTGAGACAAATGGCAAATCAGACGAAAACCAATTAGTCTTTGAATGCGAATTAGATTCGAATACTTTTGCCGAATATACCGACGATATGCTGACGAAAGACAATGTATTTCTGGAACCGATTTATGCGAATAGTTTCAAACAAATATCGAATCAGAAATTGCATTCAATTCTTGAAGAATTAGATCCAAATACTGCCCAATGGTTGCATCCAAACGATAGGCGAAAGGTATTAAGAGGTTTACAGATATATCAACAAAACAATCGACCGAAGAGTGAAGTAATCGAAGAACAGAAGGCATCGAAGGGTGGCTCACAATACGGCGGATCTCTTCGCTATGGAAATGCAGTCATTCTTTGGGTCGATTGCGATAGAAATGGTAATCACTTTGAGAACCGATTGACCGACTCATCAGATCTTAATTTCGATAAATCCTTCTTTAGTTCTAAACCAGAGATTAGACCAAAGAGTCGACCAAATGATGAAAAACGGATTAATTGACGAACTCTTGGATTTTCACTACAAATATAACAAACGAAGAATTTCAGAGAATTTGTTAGTGTTTTGACTAAATTTTATGAATAAATTGAAACTAATTTTCGGTTAAAATCTGTTGCCAACAGAAGCGCTGACTATTCGGTCGGAATCTTCCAATCGATAGGTTTAAAGGAATTTCACAATTATTTGCTTCTGAGTCGAGAACAGCGCCAAAACCCGATGACTGACGCGATGTTAGCTCATGGAGTGAATCGCTTAAAGTTAATGACAAAACGTTACGTTAATCATCAGTTAAAGTGGATTAGGAATCGCTTCTTGAGATTAAACGACAGAAATGTACCCAATATTTATCGACTCAATACCACGAATCCCGAGTCGTGGGAACGGGAGGTGTCGGAGCCGGCGATTGCCATCATTAGTGCGCATATCAATGGAACGCCAATTCCGGTCGATATCAAACCGGAGCCGAAGATTGAAATGAATGAAAACCATTCGAAAGTATTTCGTTGCGATCTCTGCAACAAATTGTTGTTCGGATTCGCGACCTATCGGTTGCATATGGTCTCGAATGGACATCGATTTCGAAATCGCATAAATGTTCACAAAAAACAACAAATTCTCGAATTGCTTGAGATTTTGAAATCTCATGAAAACAACTTACCCGACAGCAGAAGGAATAGCATTTAAGTGCTTCGATTGTACAGTGATTTTGGTTTCAAATCGATTTCGGAATTTTCTAAAATTATCATTCTAGATTAAGTATGTCTAGAATATTAAATTTACAAATAAAGAATAATTTTTTAGACTAACGGTATATTTTCTTAGCCTTAAATTGGCACTGGCTAATTAATTGCTATTGGTACTATCGGTAATACTGGCACTTTACGAGGAATATTGTTATTCTTTTTCCGTCGCAATTCAGATCCCAACTAAAATGCATCTTGCCTTTAAATATCACTTTATATTACGCGTAAAATAGATTTGTTGCAATAAAAAATAAAATAAACACGAAATCGATTTCAAAAGTAGTTTTATTTGTTTTAAAAATAAGAATTCAATTCGTTATAAATAATTAATTATAAAAAGGTATAAATTATGAATTCATCGGCAATTTTAAATCGAAAATTTTTAAGAAATTTAAGTCATAAACAAATTTAATTTTGCTAATCAAAATGAATCATAATTTTTAACCATAAATATGCTTAATTTACCAAGAAAAATTTAAAAATATTTTTATTAAAATTCGATTTTCCTTTTAATTAATGCAATTATCAATAATTCAATTCTAAATCGATAGATAATCAAAGTGGTTAACTAATAGATTTCAATTGCGTTAACGTTAATAAGTGTTGTAATAAAAAATAACCAAATAATCGATTATTTAATCGAAAGTGTTGTCAAAATTCTTATTTTTTTTAATCAATTGCCAAAAATCCCTTAACCGTTAAGAAGAAATTTATTTACACTAAAGTGCTGTTTGATATTTAAAAGTAAATAATGATTTGCTGTTTAAATAATTGAGTAATGCTAAAATACTAAACTTGTTTAAAGATATAAATTAATTGAAGACAAGACAAGAGAAATAAATAAAATCGTTTTCCGAACTATCAGTTTGACTGCACAATATTTGTTCTAGTTACTTTTGTTGCAGATTCTGTATTGCATGTCAAAATATTTGGCATCAAGTTTCGACAAAATAAATGAACTAGGCAAAAAAGTCAATCAATCAATCTAGTTGTGCAGATGCGAGTGTGACCGGCGCTTAAACTCGAAATTCAATCGAATTCATCGGCGATTAGTCATTCAATTCGACATTAATTCGACTTTTGTTATGGAGTTAACTGATTGTCGGAAAACTGAGAAAAAAGCTGGAATTGAACGCCAAATGAAAGCACCAGTCGTTTCATCAATTCTCGAAATTTAAAAATCGTTTAAACTATTCCTGTTTTGCTTACATTAATAGTTTGTAAATTATTTTTGAAATATTTATTTTGAGTCACTTCTTGTGCCGTAAATATTGAATTTAGTGGAATGTCTACTCAAAACAAAATTAGTTTAAATAAAATATATAAATAAAGTCTTTTTAAATAAGTTATAAGTAGTAAAAATTTAATATTAATTATAAGAATTGATGTTTGAAATTGAAAAATAGTCGAAAAACTGTTTTAAAAATGTGTTTTAGATTTAAATATAAACTTTTTGGTCGAATAGATAGATTTGTCAGAAGATTGTCAGAAACAGTGGTGCGAATCGTTGTAAGAATTTTCTGATCAAACAATTTGATAACTTTTCAAATGAAAACAAGAAAAGCGTTTTAAAATTGGAAGACAATTAAAAATAATTGCGAATAAAATTCAAAGTTAAGGTCCGGAGAGATTGGTTTCGGTGTTTGAGACCAATTAGTCAGACGATAGGCACAAATAATAGGATTTAAAAGAATTTAAACTAAAATAAGAATTCGTGAAATCGTTTTACAATTGATTTCAAATACGAATAAATGATTTGTTTGAAAATGAGTCCTAAGTCTGGATATGAGGTTTGGAGTGTTATTGCGTTGTTTTCTTGAATTTGTATTAAATAACTTAATAATTGTTTATCAAATAACACAACTATTGGATATAAAGAGTAAAAATTGGCTCAAAAGACAGTTTGTGCTGAGCTGTCAGTCAAAACATCGAATTTGTTTCGAAATATATTGTTTTGTTTGTATTTTAGTTTTTCTATTCAATAGTTTTGCTGTTGTGTTGCGTAACAAATGATTCGTAAAATCAAGAGATGTGTCGCTTTAAGAGAGGCTTTGATTCGTAACCGAAATAAATGAGGCAATGGATGATAGATAGACAGACTAACGGTGTGTGCGACTCAAAGGCGTAGATTTTTTGTAGGGCTTGTGCTCGCAGTCGAGAAACTCGAACCGTTTTGATGATTATGATTGTGATAATTGACGTTTGAATTACTATTATTGATATTCTCATCCAAGTCCACTTCATTTGCATTCGGGTGCAATGCACCGATTTTGGGCGCCGGCAGGTCGTTGGCTAATCGGTATTCCTCCCACCGACTATCGTCGGATTCATGAGTGACCCAACGCGTGCCCACTTGCACCTCGAGTTCCCTCAGATCGCACCAGACTTCGTAGTCCTAAGTCAGGTTGGAATTGCAATCAATGAGTGAATGCTTTAATTGCTTTCATTCACTCATTACTCACTTGAAGCCATAAATGGATTAAAGACTTTTCAACAGTATATCGCTTCCGTGTCTTCACTTGTAGTAGATTCCCAATGAGATCGATAGCGTGAGGGGATATATGCCTCCAGGGCTCGGGTGGGCTGTTCTCATCAATCAGACAATCAATTCATTAATTAATTACCACTTTTCTCGACTGGAATTCGAGTTGAAATTTGCAATTAAGATATCAAATGGAGTACTGACTACATGAACGCCGCGTTTGTAATCTGATCCGATATGTCTTCTTCTTCATTGAATGGAAAAGTTCCGCTAAGACTGACGTAAATGATGACACCGACTGACCACATGTCTGGTTAAAATCAATACAAGAGAGCAGTCGAGTTAGAGCTAACCTAACATTCATTGCATTCATTCACTCATTTATTTACCCAAAGATCTATTGTATCCCTTATTGCGTAACACTTCAGGTGCTAAATAAGCCGGAGTTCCTATATGTCAAACAAAAGTCGCATTAATTATTCGAATCAAAAAACATTTTCAATTAAAAATTAATTCAATGCAAAGTAATTGAATGGAAATAAATTAACAATTAATAGAAAATAATTGAATTGACGGCACATACCGACGACACTTCGACGAAACGACTTTTCGCCAATAATTCGGGCGAAACCGAAATCACATAATTTAACCTAAATTTTAATCCAAATTAAAATCCGCGCAAAAACATCGGGTGCTATAAAATGCATTACTTGAGGAAAGTCGGAGTCGGACGACAATAAGACATTTTCGGGTTTGAGATCGCAATGACATATATTGCGCGAATGAAGATATTTCAACGCAACCAAAATCTGTACCAATTGTGCAAATCTAATCAGAACTCGACTCTAAGCCAACTGACCACTCGGGCGCTCATACCTGATATACTAGGAATTTGGTGACGCGCTCGGATAGCCTGCCCGGTTGGCTCGACAGTATCATCTCCAACATATCGCCCTTCAGTTTCTCCATTACTACAAATATTCGTTCGGGTGTTTCGAACATCTTCTCCAGATTGACGACTCCCGGGTAGTGAATGTCGTGCAGAATCTGCACCTCATTCTTGAGCTGAGCCTCTTGTTTGGTCGGAAACCGAAGTTTATCGATCACTTTGATCGCTACCGAACGGCTCGATGTCTTGTGAACCCCGCCGTACACTATCCCGAACTGACCCGAACCGAGCACTTCGTCGGGAAATATCTGGTACTGAGAACTGATATCAATTGTGGAGTTCTGGTCGCCGTCATTGCCCGACGGCAAGTGGTTGGCCGATAAGCCGTAATTCATGTCTTGCGAGGCGGCCGTGACGGGCATAAGCGCCTGTCTGATGGCCGTCTCCCAGGTCTTGGCGATCTCGACGTCCTCTCCGACGTAATAAATACAATTCGTTGTCTTCAGTTCGAAGCAGTAGTGGTTGGAATGGGTGTTCTGACGGCTCAGATTGATTTGCAGGACTTCGGTGAGCGGCAGCTCTTTGTAGTACTTCGAAGACGACTCGTTCTGAAACATTGTTATGGCTTTCGTGTCGAGTCTCCAGTAATGCTTTTTGCGCTACAGATCCGCATAAATCAAAACGCATTCGAGTATTGATTAATCGATAAGAGATCGCAAAAGATGTGAAAAGAGGGCGAAAAGCATCGAAAGGGTATTAAACGTGTTTTCGAGACATTAGACACAAATATCGCAAATATCGTAAATATAGTAAATATTACAAATGCTTTGCCGCGAGTACTCACAGAACTGTCTTTATTAGTGTAGTGACAAATCCAGCCCTCCTTCAGGACCTTAGAACCCCTTCGCTTGATATGTTTGACGCTCTGAATGACTCGCATTAGGGGAATGTTATTACTACTCGTCCCTCTGTATGGGCGCACAGGAGGAGAGAAACACACAAAACGCTCATTTAGTTTGCAATTTCGAGCACTTATTTCAAATTTAATGCATTTCTTGTCTAAAACTAATCGTTTTATACGAATAATTCCGATTTAAACAACCATTCAATCACTACTTACGTGACGGCCTGTAATTTGCTATCCAGTTCCTCCTCATGCGATCCGTTGCCCTTTTCGAAGTAATTCTCGTTTTCCAAATCAGACTCATTCTTGTCGTCGTCCTTATCGATGCTGTCGTCCTCGGGGTTCTCGGCGTACTCCTTGGGCGCCTCACCCGTGCAGTCCATCGGTATCTTCTCCATACACTTCTTGTGGACATTAAACTTGCAATCCTTGCACTGCAAGCCCTGTCGGAATAGGCCTTTGAGGAGCTTTTTGCAGTGTTGGCAAACCGTCGGCTTCTTGTATGAATGCACGACAAAGGTATGAGGCACACGTATGCGACCCGCCAGCTCCTTCTCCACCCAGGCAGGTCGCCCCGACTGGATCGAACTCGACGTCGAGCTCGACGACGAGAAGCGCCGGTCCCTCCCGGGAGAGGTCGAGATCGACAGAAACTAACCGTTCGAATAGACAATTGAAATGTTTTGGTTCGTTAGTCAATGACATTGCATACGACAAATACAGTCAATCGGTTTCGAAGATAATCAGTGAAAGTAAAGCAAATTAAATGACAAATACTTTTCCTTCCAGTTTGGCGATCACTGACATAAACAGCATTTTAATTAAGAATTTCAACAAAGTTTGGCAAACAATCGAAAACTAGAGTTTAATTCAATATTTGAAGTCCACAACACATTGCGGAGAGAATGCGAATAAAGGGTTTGAGAACTCGAGTTCAGAATTCGAGACCAACTTATTTGGCGATAAAAACGTGAAGCAAATGAACGGACGATATGACTGATAGAGGAGTCAAAGAAATGTTCGCAGAATTCAAGTTTCGATGTAATGACTCCGAAGTGAAAGTAGTTTTCAACTCAATTGCAGATTACGCTCTAAAAAGCGCTCAAATAAAGCAATAAAAAACTTCTTATTATTTTTTCTGAGGCAACGCACAGATACCTAATAAGAATTTATTAGAGAATAAGAAAATTTGTTCTGAAAAACCAGTTATATTGCGAATGTTGAGAGGAATTGGAGAGAATTGAAGAGAACGTCCGTTCGACTCGCAATTCAAGCAAAACTGAATCGAAATTTGTTTTATCATTGAAACGAAGAATGGAATGGATTAAACAATTTTCTTCTATTCAATAATTCCGATCATTATCTCAATGCATGTATAATATGTGTAAAACTGAGATAACTGAGACATGGGTGGGAGAGAGGGGAGAGGAGAGGGGGAGAAGAGATGGGGATTGAGAGGAAGAAAAACCCGGTTTTTAATTATAAGTGATTACGAATGTGTCTGAAGACAGAAGCAGTTCTCTGGCATTCAAACGCGTTTCGGGTCACGTGTTGTCACGTATTCGGGTGTTTCGTTCGCTATAGGGTTGGAGGCAATCAACTAATTATATAAGCATTAAATCCTAAACTCTATACACATTTTCAACATTCATTTGCGTCATATGTTCGCTGATTAGAGAGCGTTCGACACAAACGGATCTGAGTCTCAGTTTTCAGTTCTCAATGAAAATATTTTATTTATTTTTATTATTCAATTAATTCGCAAATCTATTGAATGACTTTGAGGGGAGAGGAGAGGACCAGAGCTTTAAAAATCACTTTTTATTAATTCAATGCTATATGAGAGCTAAGCTGCGAATGAATCGGTTTGAATCAATCGATACGACAATGAGATTATTAAATATAAAAATCGATACTTCAGTCTTCAGCTCATATTTGGTTAACTACATCGACACAACTGTCAGACCAGTGTTGATGAGAGAGTGAGAAAACACATACTGTTTGTATAGCTTTGTGATCGCCTTTAACTCAAGGATCTCATCCCTCTATTAATTCCTGTTTATTCAGTCGAGTATTTAAGAACCGATGCTTTTGCACGAGTTTTCTCATCAATATTTTAAAGCAAAAAACTAAATCTTTTCTTCAAATTCAATAACAGCTGAAAAAATTCATTTCTATTTTCGCCTCGACTTAGGCGTCGATCAATTTTTTCGAAATTTAAATTCTATTACAAAAATAGTTCGCATTTCTTATGATTTTTTTTTATTAAGAAATTCATTCGACAAATAAGAAAAATCTATAAATCTATAAATTTCTCCAATTAGTTATCGATTAGAAAAAAATGTTAAAAACTTGAAATTTTTTGTTTTATTATCTAAAAATAGTTACGACAATCAGATAATTACTATTTAAGACGCGAAACAATTACTGCATTTATGAAATAGTTTCGAACGATATAATTGAAAGCAATTAAAAAATATTTCAATAAATGTTTAGCAAAAGTTTAGTTTAATTTTTAAAAATAAAATAAAAGCAAAGAAAAAATGATTAAATGAATAAATTTCGATTAGAATTGGCATAACTTCAAGGCTATAATGCGAGTGACAGTTAAATTGTTATGGAATACCACAAAAAGAACAATTATTTTAAATATAAATTATTTGATAGAAGTTATGCCAAAAATATAATTAATTCGAGAATCGCTGTAACGATACGAACAATATATTGAGTAATAAAACAGCGATTATATGAAAGAGAAATAAAAAAAGATATAAAACATTCGGCGAATGATTGATAGGAATGGGGACGGAGTGGTCGACTCACCCGCATCTCGTCGGTCAGAGTGGGTCCACTGCTAGTGGTTCGATGTATAGCCGATTCGTTGGTCGGGCTGTTTGGCACGAGGTATGTCGACGAGCGCCGTCGCCGCCAGTGCGTGCAGTTGTTCGGTATCTTATAGGCACACCGTTTATGGTAGTTGAGTCCACAGCCCTCGCACTTCAAGCCCTGCCTCACTAACCCGAACAGCATTTCACCGCAAAAATCACAGAATGTCGGCGTCTTATACGAGTGCACGACTAGGGAGTGCGGTCTTATCGATACCGAGTCGGAAGGGTTAGTGCCCGAAACGACTACTTCGATGAGCGCGCCGTCGGTCACATCCGAGGCCGCGTTGATCGGCAACAGCATGTTCTGCGCGTTGTAGTCGTGTCTGAAGAGAAGCAGCCGTTCCGTCAGTCGGTTGAGGCCGTGATCTGCATACTAGTGCACACGAAGGCAAAAGACAAGCAATTAATGCAATTATTCTCGCGATGTGTCGAATGCACTCTCACTCGCAGTGCATACACTGTATAGTACTGTCGAGTGCTTGCCATCAACACAAGGCAGTGCACAATACACTGTGTATTGTGTACACGAGTGATGGTATGTATGGGTAGAGCAGCGGTAGGCAGAGGCAGCACAGGTAGGCTTGGGTAGGGTGGGTCACATACCTTCTTGTCGATGAAGTTGCAGGCGATGTCTTTCAACGTCTTGAGCGTGAGTTCGCTTGTGTCCACTTTCACACTATCCTTGATTAGTCCGCATTGCATAAAGAAGGACACCTCTGCCGGCACCTGCAGTATAGGCGGTTCCATCACTGCCTCCACTGCACATCCAGGCGCTAACACTCAATGCCAACACATCTGCCGAGTTTGCGATCTTGTGGTCAGATTTGCAAATCGATTGATGTCTTGCAGTGTCTGTGTCTTCGCCAGTCATTCACTCATTCAGTCATTCAGTGATTGTAAACATTGGTATAAAACGCGAAACAAAACACAAACTCTCGACTCGAATGACTCGTATTGTCGTCGAAATCGTATCGAATACTGCATTCACTTAGAGTTCAGTTCAGATCCGAATCATTGCGACAATTGGTCCGAAACCGAGTCATTAGTTCAGAACATAATTGCGATTTTGGCGACAATTAGTTGAGTCAACACTCCGTCACTCAGACTCTCGACTCAGACTCGAGTCGCGATCAACAGCTCTAACCCAATGGTTCGTCTGACGCGAGTTCAGAGTTGACTCATTCGCGAGTCGAGCCGTCGCTCACTGCCAGACACTCGCAGACACTGCTGTCATCTCTCAGATCACAGACAAACCGTAACACAACTCTCGTTCCGTCAAAACAATACATTCCTCACACAAGCGCTTATATAGGCGTACAGTCGAACACACATACACTGACCCAAGCGTCCACTCGTACAGCACTCACACCCATTCGTACATTCAATTAATTGCAAATTGCAATCCTACTCTATTCCCGTTCTCTCCTATTTTCTAGCATGTTTAAAGTAGGCATATTTGATGCTGTCCTTTATCCATAAGCCACATGGATTGATAGGTTAGACTGTATTCCGTATTCCTATTTCGAAAGGATTGCTCTCTCCCTGAGCCGAGAGATGCTGACACTTCGATCATATGATTCATGTACTCCAGTAGTGGCCAAACATTTCCGATCTCTACACGCGATCTCCGGCCGGAATAACACATACAAGTGCTGTACATAACCGGAACCCTTGGCCCAAATACTTGATGAAATTGCTTCTGTGTACTGGACTGTACTGTACTGTACATTCATTAGATATAAATTGATATAAAATTGTATTTAATATAAAATTGATTTGAATTCTAATGACAAGATTTAGGCAAAATATAGCCTAAAGAGTAGATTAGCCGTAGATATGGGAACCGAGTGCTTGGTTTGTAGTTCGACGACGAGTTCGACGAATGAAAGTTTGCCTATAGTTTGCAAATAGTTTTCATTAATTTCAATAGAAATGAATATAAAATACAATTCATTTAAATACCAGTTATTGAAGCAAATGATCCAAACGGAGGCATATCATAGAAAACTAAGGCCTCGACTAAAGTTGAATTAATTTGAGACAATTGTAGAGTTCCTCTCAAATAGTCTAACAACAGATTCTTATCGATTGAGTCTATATTCGGATAAAGTAAACAATTATTTTATTGAAAGAACTTTCGAATAAATAATTTCAAATACTTTTAATCCGGTTCTCAATTAGCGACCGAATTGAGTGAACGAAGTCTGAGCGCAAAGAGAGGCACTTCTGAGCGGCACTGTTGGCGAACTTGATTTGCCAGAGAGTGAAGCTATTGCTCCGTTTCGACAGTTTAGTCAGACTTATGAGCGGCGATAGGAACTCGAGTCTCTCGTTCGACGCGCAGTCGAATAGAAGTGAACACAACTTGTGCTGAATTTCGGACTCGTATTCGATTTCCGACGGGTTTGACAGCAAATACTTGGAAAATGTCTGAACTATTCGGTCGTTCGAGAATTCAGTCGTTGTGTTGATCTATCAATTAGTGAAGAGCTATATTAATACAAAAGCAATAAAACGCGAATTGGACTGACTTTATGCGCCCAACCCTTGACCGCATCCTTCATAACACTCTGTGCGTAGAGACTCTTAAAGCCCTTCGGGTCGTCACTGTAGGGCAAACAACCCGTCTTTTGTTTGACGAACAATACGCCGTCTCTTCTCAGGAAACGCCTATAAGAGTCGATTCAAAAGCTTTTAAAATCAATAACTTTTCAAATACTCTTCAACTGACTTAAGATTCTCCCAATTCTTGTCCTTTTCGAAGGATATCCTCCAATACCTCTCGTCATCCAAAACCACTTCCTCGAGTAGGTGTAGTTCGGACAGGAAGCAAGGTGCTTTCAGTTTCATTATTTCACAACTGGAGCTTTGGTTAACTACAACGCAATGCAAATTCACATAAACGGCTTTCCCGGTGTCGATGTCGCGCGGGATCACCAGTCGGGGTTCAGCCGCTAACACATACAGGTGTCGAAAGGCTTGTAAGTGATAGCGATTGTCGTTACTATGAACCGGATATTTGGGAAAGAAGGCTATAATAAGAGCGGCGACGGCATCGGGTGTTGAGCAGAGTGTGGACCGACAACCGGCCAAAAAGAGTAGACCTAATGCCATATGAATGGCCATATGAGAGCCGTAGAGAACGTGGTTTTGATTGAGACGAGTGCGGAGGTAACGGCAAATCCGAAGCACTTCTATATTGCCGGTGCCCGACATGATGATGGCCAGCGACACGACCAGGACGTTCAGACACGACTCAATGGTGCTCCGGCCGGCCTGTTCGGCCAAATTGGCTTTTGTCGACAAATTGATGAATCTTTGCGTATAATTCATAACAGTCTTGAATGCCTTCTGATTGGCCGAACCCGAGTACTTGAGTGCGAGTGCAAAGCAGGCACCGGCCACTATGTTACAGTAGGCCTGACTCATAGTCTCGAAGTCCAGGCGATCACTCGATTCGTTAGCACTTCTCTGAAAGGCATTATCGGAAACAATGGGAGGAATGTGTGATTCGACCCAATCTTTCGACGACTCGATGTTTGACCACATAATCAGTGCTTTGCAAAGAGTGCGCAAAAGTATAAAGTCTGGTCTAACCATCTCCAGCAGGTGCTGAGTGTCCGGAACCGTAAACCATTGGGCAACGGCTTCATTGTTCGTATCGAAGAACATCATTCCGAGTGCAAGTGTGGCGCCGGGACTCGTCACGTCTGCGTTAATACAGTCGCCTTCCCTTATCTGATAGCTCGGAGTCTTGTATTTCTCCCTTTGAAGCGCAGTTAGGGGTCTCTTGTGTCCGCCGAGCATATAGTGGCACAACTGGTCAGCCATAGACATTCCCTCCGCCGACGACACGAGACCAATCATATTGTTTCCTTTGCCGAGAGTTACCAAACCAAAGGCCAAACCAGCGGCTAATGCATACGACTCGCGATCGATGTAGTGTTCCATTTCAGGTCCGGGCGGTCGCCCTATCTCTCCAAGCATTACCTCTGCGATGTGATGCTGACCACTGCCCTGATATAA
The DNA here is from genome assembly GCA_034697605.1 of Metabelba pulverosa. Classification (NCBI taxonomy): domain Eukaryota; kingdom Metazoa; phylum Arthropoda; class Arachnida; order Sarcoptiformes; family Damaeidae; genus Metabelba; species Metabelba pulverosa. Next base: position 25,281 of record JAQIXC010000006.1, read on the forward strand.
GAAACCGATGCCGAGCACAGCCGCCACTTGTACTATGGGCGGCACATCCAACTCAGTGCTGGTCGGAGGTAGTAGTGCTTCGACATGAATGCTCAGTACTTTAATGGCCGACACATCCATTGTCCCTCTCTTAGCGGCGGCCAAACCCAAAAGTACTGCCACTCGAGTCAATTCATTGCCTTTGCACAGGTAGTCGTGAATACTCATTGTGGAAAGACAGGACAAATGTCCATTCAAGCCAAGTGCCAGGAGGAAACCGGCATGTTCATTTAGGGCATCGCTGTTGAGGGCTGTGCTCGTCAATGAAGAACTGCTTTTCGGTCTATTGTATACAATCCAAGACGAGTCGATAATTCCGAAGGCGTTCGGCGCTATTCGCAGACCAGCAGCCACTCCATTGTGAAAGAGAGGCCAAGTGTTCATGTTTTGCGGCACTTCTATGTGAGACAAATCTATTGTGTTATTCCTGGGCGGGACTCGACCGACGAGATTTAGTTTAGGAATCGGGAACGTCTCGGCCACTACTGGAGTGTATGATCTAAGCGTCAACATCCCTCTGCCCAGGGAGAGAGCCATCGTTCGAATGCAAATCGTATACAAATGGCGCTCTTGTTCTTCGATGAAATCGTGATCTGACACTCCAGCCCTCTGTTGTATTGATATCTTCACCGGTTTCGACGACATAAGCATATTATAGGCCTCTAGTATTCGTTGGTCTTCGGGGAACAGGAGCTTCAAGACATCGTAATCGAGGTATGAGATCCCGTCTTCGTCTGGTTCTGAAGAGTTGGCATTCAGTTTAGTGCTGTAAGTCTTTATGGGCCTCTTATACGGAGGCTGCAGTGCTGATAGGTCTGGGCGGCCAATCAGCTTAAAACAGGATCCGTTCCAATCATTGGATGGATTATTACGGCAGTAGAAGATTGCGTCCCAGAGAGGAATGGCCAGACCCGACGGCAACAGTTTTAAGTTCTCTTCTTTAATACCGAAACTATCCATTAAAACAATCATTTTTTCGAAAATATTTTTCCAATTAATGCAAACACTTTTGCATTCGGTCTCGACTTTCGATGTATTGATCGGAAAAACAAGTTTCGAGTCGTCGATAAACTCGATTTGTCTGAGATTTGCAAAAAGTAATACAATATTATAGATGTTTTGAGTCGTGTTTGCAATATAGGGAAACAAATCGTATTTGATTTGTTCGCTTGTATTCAGTAGCGAACTGATAGTCGAGTAAATAGACGGACATTCGTTGTTGAAGTAGAGCGGAATCGACAGACTCTGCAGGTCTTCGTCATTAATGCGAGAACTGGTGTTCACAGATCGGCATTTGTTGGGAAAGTCCTTCAGGTAATGGATCTGATATGAGATGAGTTTGAGGTCAACTGCGAACAGGTAGAGCACGTCGACCAGCATTTGGCACAATTCCCAATTGGTTTCGATTAGTTTGAAGTCTTCGTACACTAAGTGCAGTGAATATAGTATTGACGGGAAGTACGGGAAGAGTGTCGACGGACTGATGCAAACAATTGGTTTCGACAGAATTGTTTCGATTGGGTTCAGTCCGTTAGTCTGAGCCGAGTTGAGCCAATGCCAGTCCTCGTCACTGCCCTCTTCACTGTTGAACTTCATTTTCTTCACCACTTCTGGCGACTGACTCGAAGAATATGTATTTAAATTCAAATCCAAATTAAGACTTTCGACGTCATAGCCAATGAGTGAGAGTAAACAGGACTTAAATAAATTGATTTCCGAATATGAGGTGAATTCCTCAGAACCGGGAGAGTTGCGCACAGAATACCATTTGGTGAGGAACTGCAAACTGGTATCTCTCGGCAACACATTCTTCAAAGCACTCAAACTCTGGGACACAATATATGAAGAGCTAATCGGTGGTAAAGAGAATCTATACAGCGCTGAGTCAACGCTCTGCACAGTTATCCTATCTTTAACCGCATCCCTAACGGCACTAATTTTGCCGATAATCGGGTATTGATGTAGAGATGAGACGAAAGAATTGCTCTCAATATCCGACTCCGGAATAACTGGCGAAAGAACTTTTGAATCGGAAATGAATGTCGGATTGAAAGCTCCGGTCGCACTGGCCGGTCGACTAGAGGTGGTCATACTCGAGCGCTTGTATTGCGGCGACTGATAAGATAGGGATCGGTTGGATAGGGAGGAAGAGGGCGACAAAAGGAGGGAATTCGTGAATGCCGTGCAGAGGGTTGAGGGCAAGTGAATAATACTGGTCTTATATAACCCGCAAAATAGAACTAAATTATTATTCAAGTCGACCGTCACAATCATGTTGAGCGCCGGTATGGGTTCGGCATCTTTGGCACTGATCACATTGGTTGAGCCGAATATTAGTTTCATTCCGTCGTTGCTCTGCTCGAGTCGTATGAGTTTAAGACTTTGCGATTCACTGACCAGAAGGCAAATAAACGACTGTCCCATCAGATCCGTCGAAATAAACACTTTGGTTGCCTTTCCGGTTATAGACGACTGGACTTCACTCCAAATGTGTTCGAGTGATAGCTCTGGTATTATCGGTTCGGATATATCGTCGGTTAGGAAATCGAAATTTCTATTCTTCAATGGAGTCATCGATAATGGGCTCAAATATGGACTAATGTTTTGTTCGCGAACTCGACTCAACTGAGAATCAGTTATAGAGTTCTGGACCGGAGTTGTGCCAAATGGTCGCAGCGATGGCGACGCCGGAGAGACCGCTAATCGGCTGCTTCTTAGAGGGGATAACACCGATGGCGATGTAGATGTGGTCAGACTTCGGGTTATGCTTTGTGTCGACGGATTCAAAGCACTCGGCGTTAGAGACAGCCCTAGAGTAGAGGACAAGCCTTGCTTTGAAGCGCTCAGACTTCGGCTCCTGAATGGAGAGGACGAGGAGTTGGAATTGAAGTGATTTTGATAACTCGACTGTTTAGACGACGGAACGAATGGCGAGTCAAGTAAAGAGTCGTTCGACAGATGGCCGAGAGATGAGACGCCGCACGAGTTGGTAACCCATTTCACCTCTTCGTCATTCGCCTCCCGGAGCTGATAGACGACATGAACGCCAGAAGTTTTGTGGTAAAAGACGAGTAAAGATCTCTCTTCGATCACTGCAACCAATTCGAGCCTTTCCTCAACAGTTATGTAACACATCTGTTGAGACTTGAGGCGACTCATGATGACGGGTGCGATCTCCTTGAGTGGATGGCTCAGACTGAAGATCAACGGCAATGGCTTTTCGCTCAGTTCGCTACTCAATGGCTGTCTTTCCAATAGTAAACCGAATTTTGTCGCAAATATTCTTTTCACCTAAAAATGTAAATCCAATTCAATTCAATGCAAATCCAATTCACGCATCAAATCAATTGTTGCGATAATTACCTGAAATTGTAGAGCAATCGGGAAGTGATCGCCAGTTGTGGTGAATATCTCTAACGATATGTTATCTAAAATACAAATCGATTGAACCGTCGTTTTGGTCAACTCGTCGGTGAAGTCACACCAAATCGATTCGCAAATCTTGTTCTCAACGGTCAATGTCTTAATCAGATGAGACAATTGGTTGCCATCACTTCGGCTCCAAACGACGACTTTGTCGCTGAAATACAGCTCTTCTTCGCCTTCGGGACTCTCGCGTAATATCCAGTTCTCTCTCTAAAGTGCAAACAATTCCAATCAAAACCAAACGACAGGCACGGGTTCACACTTGCGCTCAATTACCGGACTCTTGTCTTCGATGGTAACCGCCTTCAGGGCTCTGAAGAGGTCACGACTGGCGTCGGTCTCAGCACTCGTCCAAAACGAGATGTTATTCATCGGTAATAATCCGTTTTGTTTCGGATGTAAAGGCATTAACTGTCGGCCAAACGGCTCGAACTCATTGATTGTCTCCAAAATCGATACAATCATTTCGGGAGTGATGTCCGGCAAAGTGTCCAGAGTTGGTCACAACCGACTTCTTCGGCGGAATAGTATATCTCTTCGGTTACAACACTTGTGGAGAGAAGTGATTAATTGGCAAACAATTGGCCAAACATTTGGTTGTATTCACTGATTGTATACTTTATTGAACAGAAACGCCAATCAGTTTCGTCTCGAAATTCAATTTGAATTGTCGTCTCTTTCCTCTAAGTCCTCATTTCGTCGTTAGATGGCCTCACCGTCGCCTCAATTACATCTCATTTGATGTCGAATATTAAATATCTAATATATAAAAATATTAAATTACCATGTATTATTTAATATATTATATTTTCGAGGTCTTTAGAGGTCCTCGATTTTATTAGAGGTCCGGGCCTTTAATGAGAAAGTCTAGGTTTCGGTTCGGGTCTTTGAGACTTACTCGTACCTTTGACCGGGATGTGTAAACGCTTTCGCCCTTAAATCCAGATTTAAAATTAAGCAGGATATATTTCAGAATTATTAGAGACTAATTTAGCTGCGAATGGATGGTAACTTTAATGCAATAGCGGCTAAATTACAACTGTTCGGCAGATTGCACTGTATTGTTTCTATAATTACAAAAATAAACTTGATTTAGTTTATATATTTATTTGTTTTAAAAACTTAAATTTATTTATATAAACAATTAATTAATAGTATTTTTGTAATTCAACTAATTATTTATTTTACAAATGTAAAAATATTGCAATTTTACTAGTCTTATTTTACATCATTTTGTAAGATAAATAAAAATCTCTGTAAAATTACGAATATTACATGTAATTTCACAAAGATAAGAACGCTATTTATAAATGAACTCTTAGTTACTGATCATAAAGTTTTAACTTATGAATATGACATTACGCTTATGAACCTCACAATTAAATTCCTAATCGAATTGAGTTTAATCGAGTCAAAGCAAACGATATACTGTATATGAATTGTTTCTTCATTCCTTTTTCACCTTTTACAACGTTGCTTAATTTTACAATGGTACGCAGCCACATCAAAATTACCCTTCATAAAAAGTGAACCTGCTAATTTCTATTAATTCCATACATAGAAAGAGCGCCGGTACCACTTTTTGGACACATATGGTTATAAATTATAACTTATAATTTACAAATAACTTATAAATTTACAAATAAAGACTGTCAAATTATTTTAGAACTAAAGTAGTACCGCGCTAACTTTTTAAATTGTTTGATTATTTTAATAAAGTATATATTAAATTAAGCTCAGATAATTAAAGTTTTAGTTATTATTTCAGTAATATCTCCTTTTTAAAATAAACTGATCAATTATTATTTTAAACAGTAAATTAGCTTATTTAACAAAATAATTTATTTGAGTTATCCTATTAAATTCAATGCGACAATAATTTTATATAGAAAACAATACTCTTATAAAATTGAATGCATTAATTTGTATTTGATTTGAATAAAGCTACATAAAACTTTTATTATACTGTATGCGCTTAGTTTAATATATAGCATATTAAAATATTTAAAATAATATAAAAATTAGCCCGGTACTACTTTAGTTTTAAAATAATTTGACAGTCTATATTTATAAATTTCTATTGAATATACAATATAAACAAAAGCGCATAATATAACTTAAGTTAAATCAGTATAAAATTAACGTACAAATAATTATTTAACTATATAATTCCAACTAATTTATTCATATTAAATAATTAATTTCAACTATTATGTGTAAAATTACTGTAAGCTTAAAATCTTTAAATTTAATTTAAAGTAAAGTTGAAGATTATAGTCAAAATTAATAATTTACAATAAATCAAATGATTCTATAGTTAAATAATTATTATAAAAATTATAATTAAAAGTTGAAATAATTGAACTTAAAATCATCTTGCTAAGGTGTAAACTGTAAAGTATGGAATAATAATAAGAACAAAAATTAAAATAGCGCGATATTATTACTCTTTAATTACATATAACCATAATTGTTGTTATAATAATGGTATGGATTTATGATTAAAATAAGGTCGAGAAATGTATTAGAGATTTAAACATGATAGCAAATATTAATAAGTTGGTTAAAATTAAAACAATCCTTGCTGCATTTATGAATGGGTGTGAGTGCAGTACGAGTGGACGCTTGGGTCAGTGTATGTGTGTTCGACTGTACGCCTATATAAGCGCTTGTGTGAGGAATGTATTGTTTTGACGGAACGAGAGTTGTGTTACGGTTTGTCTGTGATCTGAGAGATGACAGCAGTGTCTGCGAGTGTCTGGCAGTGAGCGACGGCTCGACTCGCGAATGAGTCAACTCTGAACTCGCGTCAGACGAACCATTGAGTGATTAATACTGTATTACGTTATAGAGCTGTAGAGCGACTCGAGTCGAGAGGTTCTAAGTCTGAGTCGAGTGACTGAGTGTTGACTCAACTAATTGTCGCCAAAATCGCAATTATGTTCTGAACTAATGACTCGGTTTCGGACCAATTGTCGCAATGATTCGGATCTGAACTGAACTCTAAGTGAATGCAGTATTCGATACGATTTCGACGACAATACGAGTCATTCGAGTCATTCGAGTCGAGAGTTTTGTTTTGTTTCGCGTTTTATACAAATGTTTACAATCTCTCTGTCAGTGATTCACTGAACGAGTGAATGAGTGGACGACTGGTGAAGACAAGACACTGCAAGACATGACTGTTTCGGGCAACGACTGGACCCGAAGCGAGTGAACGCGGCTTTCGATCCAAACCTTCTGCACATGTGTTGGCAATTGTGGACTCATTTGCGAACTAATTGCTAATCGATTTGAGTGAATATGACGGACAAGTCGAGTGGAGGGAAGGCGGCGGCGGCGGCGGTGTGGCCGGGAGTGGTGGGGCCGAGTCGGCCGGTGCCGATGAAGCTGTTCGGGGGCTGGGAGATCGATAAGACGCCTTCGAACTGCATTCCCAGACTCTGTTCGCTGAACATCACTCGACTGGTGTTGTGCCGGCCGTTGGGGCCCGACGTGAGTGCAGTGATGATTGCGGTGAAGATGCAGAGCTCGAAGCGGACGCTGCGCTCGAATGAGATCAATATGACTGAGTCGAGTGCGGGTGCCGTCGAACTCGACCTAACCTTTTCGCTACAATACCCGCACTTTCTGAAGCGGAACGGAAATCAGTTGCAAATTATGGTTCAGAGACGCAAACGCTATAAGAATAGAGCGATTCTCGGCTTCAAAACCCTGGCCTTCGGTCTCATAAATATGGCTGAAGTGCTGCAGCGCTCGTCTAATCTCGAGAAGGAGTTGGAGCTGACGGCCAGTATGAAAGAGTTGGGCAAAAGCGAGATAATCGCCCGAATCCTCATCTGCTCTCTCAAGAGCCAACCCGTCGACCAGGAAAGTGGTGTCAATGGACGGCATATCAAAGTGCCGTCGGACCGCTCGGCCGACGTGGACAGCGAAGAGGAGGAATTCACCTCTAATGACGAGGGAAGTGATAGCGAGACAGTCGAAGAGCCGACCCCCGGAAGTCACAGCACAAACCTGTCCACTCGTGACCGACTCAACCAATGGCGCCGACAAGTGAACAGTCGAAAGGCCAGAAAGATATTCTCGACGAGAGATAACGTCGGATCTGATCCGAACGCACAACAGAGGAATGACAGGAATTTGAAGCAAAAGTTCATTGCATTACTCAAGAAGTTCCGATTACCCGATTCGGAGGGTTTCGACTCCGAAGAGCAATACCAGGCGGCGCTCGAACAGCAACTCATGGCTTCCGGACAACTGCAGCACTCGGCCGACATCGACGAGTTCTTCGAAGAGGAAGACATCGACGACTTGAGTGATAGCGGACAGGACTTCGACGACGTGAGCATCTCTTCGACTCCCAAACCCAGTTTAAGGCCGTTCTTCTCGTCGTGTACTCTCGTCGGACCCGAAGCCGAGGTTTGGCCACATTTTACTCAAATTTTATTCAAATCTTGTGTTTGAGTATTGGCTTTGAAGAGCATTTTGTAAAACATTTCTGATTTAATCGTTTAGTTATATAACAGCGAACGTAAAAAGCGCATCGAATACGACAGTCAAGAGAACTCAGGGCCAGAGCAGACACCCGACACATCAGACACGAGCTTAAAACACACCCCAAGTGAGGAACCGATCAGTAAAAGGCCTATCGGTTCGGCAGAGAAGGAGAAGAAATCAAAACTTTTCCAAAGAGACAAACAGAGCGCCAGTAAAGACAAAGAGAGAAAAGTCAGTTCCGGCGGTATGTCGAGCAGTGCTATCAGTGCTTCGTTTAGCAAAGAGAGGTCTATGAGTAGTACGAAAGACGTGGAAAGCAGTGTAAGTACTGTTGAAATAGTTTTGATAATTTTGTTTTCAATTGCATTGTATTATTAAATACGAAAATCGAATTCCGAACGATAGCCACGAAAATCAGTTTTGGATCAATTGAATCGGATCTTCACACCCGAAGAATCTTCAATTCCCGACCAATTTATGCTCATTAATGCCGGCGACGGCTCTTACGGACAGATTTTGGCACAACTGCTGGAAAGACAGCACTTCGTAGTCGCCGCTCACAACTCGGCCGACGTGAAAGTCTCGTTCAACTGTCTGGTGACTAAGATCCAGAAGTTCTGTAACTGCAACTCTCGGGCGCCGTTACCCATGAAGGTGGCGGTGCTCGGCAACGACGCGTTCATTAACTCCGTTCTCAGACATTATGTCGAGACGTTTTCGAGTAAACCTCCCGATTGGCAGAACTACCTGCGCTTCTATGTAGTTCCAGTCAATAACATGTATTCGCCATTCGTCAAGTACTTGGGCGGCATCGACACGACCTACAGCAGCAACTTCTGCAACGGCTCGTGGAAAGAGCTGTTCGACGAACACAGTTCCTCCTTATCTCTCACCCAAGAAATCATTCACCGGATCGTCACATATCTTAGTGCCGCCAACTGTACGGTTCAGATACCGATTGCCGAAGCGATGGTCACCTATAAGGAGAGGAGTTTAGACGACGAGTCGCTCCAAGTGTTCATTCCATTCATATGTGACGTCAAGATAGGGGTAATGGAGAGCATCGGCAGTCACTCGTTAGACGACGACTGTCAGGCCCTGTCTTCAAGTCCTCCGAACGCTTCCCAAAGCAATTCGCACATTGGCTCGATTGAGAAGTCAACTTCTCTCACGTCCCCCCTCTCGGCCAAAGAGCAGCCCTTCATGTCGTCTTCACTCACCCCTCCCAGTTCGCCCAGCATTACCAGCAACCTTATCGGCGCTCAAAATGCCACCAGTGCTCTCCTCTCCGGAGCACAGACTCAACTGAGCCAATCGCTGCAAACACAACAACCACTTCAGTCCATTCAGAGCACAGGTCCGCAGTCGACGCCCCAAACCTCGAGTGGAGACAACCGTAATCTCAACCCATCCCTCAACATATCATCCAACGAGACAATGGATCTACAGCTAGACTACTGGCCTATACCTCTCAAGTCTAGTGATGTGACCAATAAGAAGGCCGAGAGTTCGAAGTTTACACTTAAAAACACTTTTCGAACGCTTCAAATCTGTCGTCTGCCGAACGCCGGGGAACTGACCTCTCATTCCCTTACTTTGAGTTACATTACGAAAGAGAAGAAACAAAAAAGTAATGATTTTTGCATTTATTTCGAAGTTATTATATATTGATTTGGTTTTACTTTACGTTCACTTTAGTCATGAGAATTGGGAAGAAGAAGGAGAAGGAAAGGGATCCGGAAAACAAATGCCTAACCGCTGAAGGCATTCATCGACTGGTCTGTTCCTGTAAGGCCTCACAGGTTCCGCTCAAAGGTATTGTCTAAACAGTTTTCATATGCATTGGATTGTATGTATTTAGTGGTAATTGTGTATTGTTTTCGATGACAACCTCCCGGCGCTGCAGTCATCATAGATGGCGTCGAGTGGTCAGGAGTGAAGTTTTTCCAATTGACGGCTCAATGGCAAACGCAAATCAAATATTTCCCGATCGCTCTCTTCAGTCCTGTTCCCCAAACAGAGACTAATAGAATCGCCAACAGAATTAATGTCTGCAACAGCTTAACTGCATAGGGCTGTAGGGCTCGTAGCCCTCGTAGGTCTCACCCGTCGGGGACTAAGGTTTGATCTCAACCCCCAAACCGTTTATTTGCTTTTGTGTCGACTTTTATATAAGGAAAGAGAATATATATTTCAATCAAATACTGAATTGATTGACATATACCGTAGTCTGACTTATATTTTCCTATTCGTTCGCTTTCTTTCTTTCTTTTTCTCTCTCTCTCTCTCTCTCTCTCTCTCTCTCTCTCTCTCTCTCTCTCTCCCCTCTCTTCTCATAATCTATTTCTCTATTTTATTCAATTCTCGACTCAATGTTCGTCACAAATCAAAAAATTTACAAAAATCTGAACAAATATTTTAGTCATTTTTGCTATAAATAAGAAATGATTTGTTAAATACATTTTCGCATATATTTTGCCAATATTTTGCTTAAATCTAAAGCTAATCTATAATTTGATAATCATTTTGTTGTACAGTATATATGAGAGAAACAGCGCTACTATTCGTTTCTAGAATCGAGTGCTGACTATATTATATATTTTATTTTTATTATAATTTGATTTTTGAGTATAATTTTGTGCATTTATTGTATGGAATGCATGAAATTATTTTATTTTTCTTTAATTATAATTGAAAAACAACGAAAATACTCAAATAATTGGAGAAAAAGCATTAATTAAATTAAAAACTAGTCGTAAATAATTAGATGTATTCTCTTTGTGTATTAGGTTTTGGACTCCAAAACGTATTATTGATATTAAGGCTTCAAATAACTATAAATTGATGTTAAGAACTGATAGTTAATTCTCTTATATTATTATTATTTCTATTATTTTTGTTGATTGTTATAACAGTTATTAAAGAATTAGTTGTTTAGAAAAAACAAAACAATTGGAATACGACTTAAAAAGATTTCTAATCTGTGGATGAGTTAAAATTTTTATTTGTAAATTAAACATTCAATTCATATAACTTATTGAATAATTGAACCAAATATTTGTCGACTCTCTCGATAACCGACCGATTAATAGCTGTTTTGCGATTAATTCTATTTAATGATTGCTATTAGTGAGTATGAAATATAGTATTATTTGGTATTTAACGTCAAATTTTCATTTCATTTCCTATTTATTATAAATCATATATTGATTTATATCGATATTAACAGTAATTAATTAATTTAATAGAAAAGTAAAAATTAGAGCTTCCAGACGAGTATTGTATAGCAATCTATATATCACTTCGAGACGACATTCTATCAAAGCATACCTTTCGACCAGACATTCACTCCGCGGCCAGTCCTCTGCCAATCCGCTGCCCATAAGCACCCAATTCAACAACACTTCCCTTCTCTACCATTAAATCAATTCGATTTCAAACAGTTTCTAAGATTTGAAATGTTGTCAAAAATAATTTAGTAAAAATAAACTTGATGATTGCAACAGATTTCAGAAATAGATCTACAGTACATTGTTTCAACATTTTTCTTTAACATGATAAAATTAATTAGCAAATTTTACAAAAAGGTTAATCCTAACCGAAAACATTAAAGAATAAATGCGAAAATAACGCAAATCTATTTTTAAAATTACAGTACAGTCTAACGAGTAAACATCTTATTATGAAAACATCAATTCTTACAAACTGTTCCAAATGAGCATGATAAAAGAAGAAAACAGAATTTTAGTGGAGTATATTTGGCAGCAATGGGTACCTCTAATGTCAGGTTCGCGACTATAAAGACTAAAAATGAGAAAATTTATATTCATTTTACAGAAACTAGTCATTAATCTCTGTATAGTTTGTACGGTATATATAAAAACAAATTATTTTCTTGTGATTTCGAATCCAATTTTCATTTTTACGATTGTTCTGAAAAACAAAACCAAAACTGATATTTAAAAACAAACTAAAACATCGATTATATAAACGATTTAAACGACAAACAATTTTCTCTTCGCTTTTTCTGTCTGTTTGTAATTCTCGTACTAAATGTGTGTCGAAATCAAACGATTCGTTTTGAATCCAATTGATGTAATAGAGAATAAAATTTTTGAAAATAAAATTATATTTTGAGATCTCATTTCAAATGAGATTTTCAACGCAAAAACCAAAGTCTAATCGAAATGACATTTTTAGTTAAAACTTTTATTTAACAATTTTATCGTAATCTTAACGTATATTTAAATTATAATCAAAATTAATTTAATAATAGTTATTATTTAGGATTATTTGTTTTAATAATTTCTCAATTTTTGTTAAAATTGTGCAAAACTTGAGTTTAGTTTTCGTTTCAATGTTTGATTTGACGCCTTATTCATGATTCGTGTTATTACTCTCAGTATTCTTATCACTATTTGGGTTACTATTGGTGTTAGTCGTCTCCGAACTATTCGTAGTACTCGTCGTATTGGTGTTGGCGTTGGCTTTCGACTCGTCCTTATCCCTGTCCTTCGCACCACTGCGCCTGCGTTTTCGGTACGACTTCTTGCGGGTGTCGATCGGCTTGAAAATGGATGACTTCTTCACGTCGTTGGCAGCACTCGGCGCCGAAGTGGACGCGTGACATAAGTTGTGTTTATAGGGACAGTGGATGACGGGTTCGCGCAGTTGGTTCGAACACAAGTCGGTCTCACTCTCACTGTCGTCACTCTTGTACTGATTGGTCACAAGACTCGACAAAAAGCTGACTCTAGTCTTACTCTTGGGCTTCGAGTCGTCCCGTGAGAGACAATTACTTTGTTTTTCACACTCCTTGTCCTCCACTTCGGAATCACTGCTCGAACTGTGTCTGTGTTTACCCGATCCCTGAGTAATGGTCAGCTCAGGCAGACTGAGAACACTGCTGTCACTGGAGTCGGTGTCGGCGCTCATGATATTCCGCATTCGACTCATTTCGTTAGAGATCGCGTGATAGAGCTCTTCACCCGAAACCAGATTCGAGTCGTCGGTGTCAGAGCTGGACGACGAGGACGCGATCGGCAGCACTTCGTTGAAGACCAGATCGCTCTGGTTGGTCAGGAAGCGCAGGCGTCTGTAGTTGCGCTGACTGTTCACTGCCTGCCGTTCCGGCTTTGATTCGCTCGGATTCGAGTCATAATTGGCTTTTTCGGCCAAATAATCCAATTTTTGCTTCAATTCCTCGAACTTCTGATTATACGGATCCGGTTCGGCGTCTGCAGTCAACTCGTATTTGGCTTTACTGTCGGAGCGCTTCTGTATGCGCTTCAGGCGCTTACGGGTCGAGCGAACGGCGAACTTAATTAACTTTTTCAACTGTTCCCTCTTCTTAACACTAATCAACTCTGAGATGCGGTTCAAACTGTTGTCTCTAGTGTTGGCATTCCTTACGTTCATTAAACGCTCTTTCATTTCGGAGTTCGGAGTCGTTGTGACCATCGCTGACGAGGAAGTGGTCGCCAAATCACTGTTTGCATCGGCACTGGTATTCGATTTAAGTTCATTTAATTCAATTCGTTTGGAGATTATATCTAAATATTTGAAATAATAGCCATTCAAGTCGTGAGTCGACTCGTCGTCGTTGTCGGAGTCGTGACTCGAGTTGGTGTTCGAGTCGTCTGAGTGAACGGTATTCCAACACAACTCGTAGAAACTGGACTCCCCGTCGATGCTGTCCGACGAGTCCGAAGTCCAACCCTCGATGTCTCGCTGGACCAACGAGTCGAAGAACGCCATCATTCGCGGGTCCTCTTGCACCGACTGGTGGCTGTAGTCATGTGTGACGAATTGGCCGCTTTCGAGCACCAGATTGATGTAGTCTTCATGACTGAACACTTTCCGGTTCTCCTTATAAGTAGGTTTCCTCTCCAGAGCTCCCGAACCGAACGGCAGCGGAAAAGTACTCCAAATCTTAATCACCTTTTCGACACCCGATGACGCGATCAGCGAATTCTGGTAATTGTACCGAACCTGGTTCACGATCGACCTACCGTTCCCCAAACACAACACAAGAACAACATTATAATCGTCTCATTACAGCTAAATCTCTTCCAATTATTCTCAATTCGATGGCTTATGTCAGTCCCCGCTCTCGACTTGTCTGACAAACTATAGCTAAACCCGACTCAAGCCTAAGGTCGGCCGAAGTGAGCCGTCGAGGGTTGGCTCTCGAGTTATAGAGTAATTAATTTTGTTTTTCAATAATCTAGTGTTCATTGAATGGAAAATATGATTAAACTCGTGATTCGAATAACTATTTGTCTTAATTAGAGTTTCGAATACAAGAACTCAATTATTATCGCAAAACAAATCATTTGATGTATTGATCTGTTTAGACAAGCGCTCAATCAGCACAATGTAGTGTATGAGCGCTGGGCAGTCGACAAGAGCTGCACAATGAGGTTAGGGACTAAACATTTTGTTCTATTAATTACAACTACCTTGCTATTTTTAATGGATTAAAAATAAATTATTATTTTTCAAAAATATATGAAAAACCAAATACCGTAACTATAAACCAAATCAGACCCCAAGAGCTCGAACCCATCTAATGCCTAACCACATGACACGAGATAACTGAGTAATGGCGACATACCTGTGCCCACTGAGGACTAAGTCCGCGTCTTCAACCCAAACAGATTCGGGAGAATTTGATTCCCCGTTTTGATAGACCTGTTTCGGGATTTCCCACAAATAGAGCCTAAAGTCGTCGGAACCCGAGAGCACGTATTGGTCGGAATCGCCGCCAAAGCAACAGCTCTTCATTGTACACGAGTTGTAATATCCCGAGTCGTCGAACTCGACCACTGGATAGGGAGACCTGAGATTATAGAGGACTGGTGGCAGACGGCGACGCAGAGCCAGTATTAGAGTTCCGGATCGGTTGAATCGGACGCTCATTGCGCTCTGGGATGAGAGGAGCGAAGAGTTGTATTGCTGGAGAACACAGAGGGGTTTGCGAACGTCCCAAAGGGCTATCCCTTCCTTCGTGTTGGCCGTCGCTAAGTATCGGCTCTCAAACGGGTTATACATAACTGCGTGAAAAGCAGTGCTATATCTGGCGATGACTGTCGTCTCGCGAGCGCTGTCTCGCCTCAGATCCCAAATGCAGACCCGGCCGTCGTCGCAGGCACTGGCGAACATGTTGTCGTCGATCGGGTTGACCGACAGGCCATAGATCGCGTCGTTATGAAGGATTACATTCAGGGTCTCCCCTGTCGTCGAGTCGTGAATCATAACCAGTTCGTCGTTTCCGGCGCTGAACAGGCGATGGCATTGGGAGTCGAATCCCAAACAGAATATGTTTGAGTTGTGCTCTCCTTTCATGGTCTGCGGCTGACCAGCACCTGATGGGGAAGGGGTCGGCACGAGGTTAGGCATGAAATCAGTTTTAGTCGACGTTTGCAATGCATTCAATCGATTGATTAGAGAAAGCATTGAATTCGAGATATAGTGAAAGCATTGGATTTCAACACAATTTCGAGTCAATCGTCGATTCGACCAATCATTGCGTGAATCGATGCGAACGACGAAAGCCAATCATTTCGAGTCAATGGTCGCAATCGCAGCTAACTGTGCGAACACGCCGTACGGCCCGACTCACCTGAAATCGCTTTCTGCACATCCCATAAGAGTATGCGTCGGTCGTCACCACCTTTGGACAGGGATGTGGTCAGGCATTAGATTGAGTGCTGAGAGGAATGAGAGGAACGGGAGGAGAGGGATGTGCGGCAGACCTGAGACAAGCCATTGGCCGTTGTCTGAGAACTCGATGGCGTTCACACATCCATAATGAGAGTAAAGATCTTTGCGATACAAGTCGTCTGCGGACTCGAAGCGACTCCGGACCAGATCCGCGCTGTACTTCCGGCTCAACACGTCGTTGTACTCACGGCTCAAGACATTCAAAGCCGTGTTCTTTAGTCGCTTTGAAGACATGTCTTCAGCTAAACAGAAGAGACTCTTTTGGATGAAAGCATTTTAATGACAGCAGAGTTGCGGAGATAGAGATGTGTTGTGTGTTATGTGTTTGCAATCGTTCACTCATTCATACCATTCAATGCATTCAATGCATTCACTGCACAGAACGTACAGAACGTACAGTCAGTCTCTTTAACACTAATGCTCTACAGCTCTACAACGCAGACACTCGACTGCGAGAAGAGACTCAAACAAACTCTCATTCAGTCAATGCATTCAACGCTTCCGAAGCAGGCCTTCAGTCAATGCTCGAACACTACACCAACTCTACCAACACATCAACACTCAGTTGTTTTCCGGACGTCCTTTATGTCATTGCATTCATTTTGCATACATAGACTCATTTGTGCGGAATTTGCATTATTTCACTCGAATTAATATTATCATACATTCTACGACTACATAGTATAAACAATTTGCTAATTTAGATATTAACTGCTTATTGGTTTAATATATAATTGCTTTTATCTAATTAGCACCAACTTATACTTTTTCTTACGTAACTCTACAAAAATAACTAAACTTTCTTTGACGTAATTTATGGTTTATTTATGTTATAAAAATAAGATTTGTTTTGATTACTAATCGATTAATCGCTTATTGTATTTGTATTTCAAATATTGACAACAAATTCATCGATTGATTGAATAATTGCTTTTCAATACTCACCGAAAGCGACACTCATTTGCAGTGATGTCTGATTTGAAAGGTTTGTTCAATTGATGTGCGATTGCAGTGAATGTACTAAAAGTCTTAATTGCGTTACGATTAGAAAGCAATGCACTTCACATCAGTTGGTGTAACAGCCAGTGCCTCCCGGGCCTCAATCAGCACAATGTGTTGGACTACTTCAGCGAGAGATCCAATCCCTTCTACGACAGGACCTGTAATAACGAGATACTCAAAATGCAGAGATTGCCGGTCGAGCAGCTCAGGTATGCGAAACGAGCGCAACCGACGAGCACTCGGATCTGTGCGCGACTACGCGTTGAGTGATGCGAATACGTTGCGATAATTGAGTGCTATTTTATAGACAATTTGGTTAAATAAGCATTAATTTAGATTATGTTTGGAGTGGTTTGACATAACCGCTCAAATAGTCTCCAATTACTGGTTGAACGCTAAGCACCCGTAGAGACGGTGTGTCGCGTATTGGCATCAATACGGCGTCCGTTCGGCCGCTTTGAGTGATTAGCGTATAATTGAATTGAATTATGATTTGTATTTACAGTAAGTTTACGGGAATTGAATACATTCTACTGCACTGTCAGGACCCGATCCTCTATGTGATCCGCAAACAGGACAGGCATTCGGCGACTCAGGTCACGCCGATCGCCGACTACTACATCATTGCGGGCGTCGTATATCAGGCGCCGGACTTGAATTCGTTGATTGGTTCGCGAATCCAGACGACTGTCCATCACTTGCAGTTGGCTTTCCAGGAGTCGTACGGATACTCTCGATATCATCCGTCGAAAGGCTATTGGTTTGAGTTCAGCAAAGATGGCGACAAAGAGACGAATAAAGAGAAGAGCGATAAGACATCCAAAGACAAGAACAAAGAAGAGATGAGTAATTCGACGAAATTCCAGCGCAAGAGAGTCGACATTCTTTTGAGTGAATTGACCAAAAAATTTCCGCCGAAACTCATACAACAGACTCAACCATCGGTGCAGTCGGCGCCACAAACGGCGTCCAACGAGAAGACCGCCGGTTCGGCCATTAATGTGGAGATCGAACCGAAAGTCGAGATAAAGACTGAAAAGCCGGACCCGATTGCCGCTCCACAACCCGCACCGGCAGTCAATTCCGCGCCGTTTCGGTCAAGTGGTGGTCCGCCCGAGAAGAAGCAAAGACTCAATTGAAACGATTTTTCTATATTTTAATTCATTTTTGTATTTATTGCCGAAAATAAAGAAACTTTTTCTTTATATGTATTTGAAAATCCATTCAGAGATGTCGCCACTCATTGACATAAATGTCCAATACTTTTGTGATTTTAAACACATTTTGGAGTTTTAATTATTTAACGAAATTTTAAATCTTGTGCTTAACTAAAGAAGTATTGATTTTATAGACTAATAAACATTTAATTCATTGATTAGATTCTTAAGATTAGAGCGAATTTGAAAATTAAAAATCAATGAAATTGTATGTAAAGCAAGTTTTCCAAACAAATTGGTTTTAATATTAATACGTTCTTATCCATCGACTGTAGATCAAGTGTTCGCTTGCATTCAATACTGCTTTTCAAACAATTAGTAAATTGAATAAAAATTTTATAAAACAAATGAAAAAACAAATAGAAAAACAAACAAAAATTTTTCGTTTTTTATTCAAATAATTATTTTTATTATTTACAGTTATATGAGTTTTAGTGAAATTATCAAAAAATATTCATAAAAGCAATAAAAAGAGTATTTAATAAAAAATAAGTTTTGATGAAAGAGTTGGAACGTAGGGATCGATTGACAGATCTGTGCGACAAATAATTGGCGAATCGGATGGTTTCCGCCCAACGCTTATGCGCCGCCAATTGCACACATTGTTGCGTAAGAGGTGTTTGTTATATAAGAGCCCAACGACGCCCACAACAGACTTTGCCGTCAGATTCACGAGCAGTGCTGTGAAGACGGCGTACAGCGAGTCGAGTGCGGCAGACGAGGCCGACACCGCTCCGGACCACTGCCAGGGATGCGAGCGTCGGGAGAGTGCCGACGGAGTGTGCAGAGAGTGAGGGGAGAGTGAGGGGAGAGTGAGGGGAGGAGAGAGTGGGAGAGAGTGAGGAGAGAGAGAGAGTTGGCGAGAGAGTAGTGGAGAAGAAATGATTAAAACGCGATAAAGATATTTATGTCTGAAATCTAATGATTATTTGAATGAAATGCTTGACTGAACGCACAAACTAGTTGTGCGAACAGTTCTCAAACTGAAGTAACGTTTTTATATATTGTGTAACACATCACACATATTGTGTTCACTTGAGAGCAAAGAATTTTTTCATATCAAATGTATAAAATGTTACCATTTCTAGTGGTTTAGCATTTTATTGCTTTTAGACCACTTTCTAATAGTGGAATATGAAATTGAAAATTTCCTTTTTCACCAGTACAAATTTTTGCTTTGTTTTAATATTTAACATGATTTCTAAAACTGTATTCGTTTTACTGTATATCAGATTCATATCAATATTTTATTTTTAAAACAATAACTTTTGGCTTACATTTTGGTGCTATCCGTGCGCTTAGCTATAAATCTGATTAAAATTGTCGGAAAAATAAATAACAAAATTTATAATTTAATAAAGAATTTTGGATAAAATATTGATTGTTTATATTTAATTAGGGATAAACAAAGTCGACCTGGGTTGTAGACTACAATTTAAAGTGAACAGGTACATTATGATAACGATGTTTTTAAATCATAGATTAGCTTAACTTGAATTATTAAATTAAATAGAAACTTTTGCTAATTTAGTTAAACGTCAATTTATTAAATTAAATCATTTTAGTTTTATGCACTTGATTCAAAAAAGTTATAACAAGCATATAAAAATTAGGATAGGTAATTTTGGCTCTATTTCTTGCTTAACCCTGATTTCAACGTAAATATTAGAAAATAAATAGAATGTAAACACAAATGAAGAGATGATTTGGATGTGAGTTATGATAACGAGTCTGAAAGAGAGTGAAGTAAAGAATGGTTTGACTGAACACAAGCGATAAGAACTTCAAACGTTTATGTGATAGAGATCTCTGGTTTTGAAAATAGAAAAATAAGCAAACGATGGATGCATTCGATGGATAGCGAGTCTCTTCTTAACGCAAACATTGTGTGCGTTATCTGCGACAGAAATCGCTATTTTTTGTTACTATTGCTCACTATTTGAGTATTTTTGCGAAAAACTATTCTTTAGTTTAAAGAAAACGATTCGGAATATCGCGATATTATTTATGTCATATACTTTGCTCATTGCCTTTCCTCCTAACGTCAGGCGCGCTCTGCACTCGTATGTGTGGTGAAGACTGCATACTCGTAGCAAAATTGTTCCCTTGAAGAAGGGATAAGTGGTTTCTCCCGGAGTGCGAGTGAGGACTACATACTTTCAAAACGCATACCATTCCATGCCAGACCAGATGAATGCCTTGTGCTTGCCTACACACCACCACAGCACACAGCATACACTGCTCTCTCTCTCTCTCTCTCTCTCTCTCTCTCTCTCTCTCTCCCTGCATGCTCTCTCCCATCTCGTGAGCTCTCCTCTGCCAACTCACTCCTCTACTGGAGTTATGCTTTACATAACTTTTGAAAGTCAGGTCCAGTTTGGAGCGAATTGTTAGGCATTCGAGACAACAAACACATCTATAGTTATACAGCTGTCGATTGACAAATAAAAGTTAAAAAACTTTTTCAATCGTATTATTTATAAGAATGCGATAACAGAACTAAAATAGAGATAAATCGATGAAACAGTTTGGCGAGAGTTTAGTAGGAAATTCGGAAATTATCGTTAATTGTCGACATATTTTGGTGTAATTGTTGGTCTATTTATTGTTGACATTATTACTCTATTTATTGTATTCGTAATACCGGTTATTGTAGGTTAGAATAGCCTAACATAAGACCAATAGTTGTGAGTCCAGTGCTGTTGGCCTACTATATGCACAACAAGAGCGGAGAGTGAGGAGCGCGAGGAGAGAGAGAATTGGATATCGTTTCCACTATCGTTAGCAAAACACGAAAAGATCAGATCAATTGATGTCCATCTGAGTGAGTATGTGAAGGATAAGACCCAAATGTCATACCATTCGGTGCACAAATACAGTCAGTGTTCATAACTATGCATAGATCCCAAACCCCATTGTGTTGTTATATTACTACAAATCCAGTATTTCGTGTCTGCATTCAAAAGAGTAAAACACTGTCGAGTTGTGTGCATCGGGGAGAGAGTTGGGAGAGAGAGAGAGAGGGAGGGAGGGAGAGAGAGGGAGAGAGAGAGAGAGAGAGAGAGAGAGAGAGAGTAGCGCAGTGTGGTGTACAGTGTGGTGTAGTGTGTGTAGTGCATAGTAGCTTAGAGCTGGTGCTGGTGCGGAGGGAAGAGCTAGCGCTGGTGAGGCGGAGTGGTTGGGTAAGGCCGGCCTCACTCGCAAACGTCTATTGCCGCTGTCATGACTCGCATGTCCGCTGATTCTACCCATACATTCAATTTCATGTGAGTAGAAGTGCTCTTCTATAGGACTAACTTGTGTTCGCAGCTCTTCTCCAGTCTCTCCACTACTCAACTCTGTATGTGTGCACTGGAATAGCACCGGAATAGCGCTGGAATAGCACTGGAATATTGCCTCCTTGTGCTCAACTCTCTCCACTACCAAACCTTAAGTTAAGATTTTGCGGATTTCGAAGACTCGGAGACTGAGAGGAGAAGAGAAAGTGATTTTGCATTTTATATTCAATTAATATTTATTTTCTTTTAAACGCAACAACTATTGTGTGACCGAAAAGCTCTCCATTTCTCCTCATCGTCTCTCTCGTCTCTCTCATCTCTCTCGCCTCTCACTCTCTCCTCTATTCTCACATTTGTGGCAAAAATTAATTCTGGATTTTGTGAAACCGACAGTAATTTCAAATTAAGTGATTGTCTTAAGTGAAGAATAAATTTGATTTAATGCCCAATATTTGTCTGTTTATGTGAGTGTTTAAAGTCAGCCAAACAGTAGTGACTTAACGCTTAACGCGAATAGCAGTTCGAAAGAGACCCCCAAATGGCGCAAAGGGTAAGGAATTCCGATTGTGTTCTCCACTAATCTTAAAACCAAATGAAAGAAACTGTCGAATCATTTCGAGAATCAATTGATGGAAATGGCAGTTAATGTTCGTCCCGGGGCTCGACTGTGCCTCCAATGTTGAGTCACTAATTTATGGCACAGATTCGGGGCTCTCCTGCCATCCCATAAGTTATCGGTTATCGGCTATCATCGAGTTGTGCACATCTTCGACACATACATATACACACATACAGACACAGCTCTGGTAGCTGTGGCTGTGGACCCATGAGCTAAATGAGTGAAATGTTTTGTTTTGTTTGAACTCCGTTTAGTACGACGACGGCCTCTCGCACTACGGCTCGATGGAGAGCCCATATGGAGACCCATTGCAGAGACAGATGCAGTCGTTGACACACGGGTCCCATATGAACCACGGCCCATCCATGCACCAGTACCACGGCAACCACGTCATGTCCAACCACGTCATGGGCTCCGTGCCCGACGTGCACAAGCGGGACAAAGACGCCATTTACGGGTGAGTCCACTCGGCCACACATCCGAACCAATTCATTGCATTTAATTCACTATTTCTACGATAATTACTCTATTCTTCTACTCGTTTCTCAATTCATCGCTCATTACTTGTTTCTAAATTTAAACCATAAGAGTCGGTTCAAACACTTTCCCTTCACAAAAACCCTGTTCATTTTTTTTCTTATTGTCTTGCTGTTAGGAACGAATTTGTATAAAATTCTTTGCAGATATGTTCAAATATAAAAATAACCTTAGCAGTATTGCGGAGTCTAGAGTAAATGTGTAGAATTATCGTGTTAATTTGTGCAGTAACTGGAATTGCTTGGCATTAACATTGAATTTGTTTTATTTTGTCGAAGTCATCCACTTTTCCCATTACTTGCACTAATATTCGAGAAGTGCGAGTTAGCAACCTGCACACCCAGAGACCCGGGTGTAGCTGGTGGTGATGTCTGCTCCTCCGAGTCCTTCAACGAAGACATTGCAGTGTTTGCTAAGCAGGTAACCAATCGCGGATAAACATGCACATTTTTGTGAATAATGCAAAACGATATTCTCTTATTCTTGTTGTTTGTGGCGAACAACTGATACGAGACTTCATTGCATTTATTTGCAAATATGAGAAATTTATTCAAATTTTGTTGAATTACAAACAAAAAACTTACTTTGCATTTCATTTTACTTTTAGATTAGACAAGAGAAACCATATTATGTACCGAATCCTGAATTAGATAGTCTTGTAAGTGACACTACTTTTACAATTGTTTTGTTTGTTGTCTAACTTCGCTTTAAATATATACTAAAGAAAGTTTCTAAATTGACTTAAATTTTAAACAAAAATACCAAGTTTAAATAATAACTTAGCAATAATACTAATATATCAATAAATTTATTCTGAGTTAAATACTAACTTTGCATGTCTATTCGTTATACAATATAATGTTATATATACAATAATTTAAGATATTTAAAAATTATTGCTTAAAATAATTGCTTAAAATAATTTCTTTTGTTTTTATTCCCTTGCTCAAATCTTGGCAAACAGATGGTTCAAGCGATCCAAGTGTTGAGGTTTCACTTATTAGAGTTAGAAAAGGTATGAATCGAATTAATTGAATTGAAATTTTGTTTGCATTAAAATAAATGTCTTTCACTTATTAGTGTATAAAAAGAATTGAAAATAACTAATCACTTGATTGATTGAATTTAAATATCTATCGATTCAAATATGTATTTCTATGATCGATGTGTGTATATACTGCTTGTCATGTCCTTCGACAGACGATCTTCTGAAGGATATTGTTGTTGATGTAGTAGTGATAACACATCATATGAATACATACGCTATTCATACGTATTATTCTTACGTACTCTCACTTAAATACATTTCAAAATTTATAAATATATCTGAAACCTTTGAAACGGCATACGAAGCCATAAGTTTGTATTTACTACAAAATAATATGTTATTAAACTTTTTTCTTCAAACTCGAGAAGAAAAATACTGGTATAACAACAGTTTCCAAATGACTGGCCTTAGCCTCCAGTAACACCCTTTTAAACAGAGGCTTCACATCTTATATACTCTGTAGAGCATAAGAGACTCTTTTGCAATGCTTTTTACTTCTAAATCCGAACCTACTTATGCTTTCCCCAATTTATCGCCACAATTCCAAACGCAATGATTTTTCTCTACCAAAAGCAAAAACCGTATCTTTAGTGCACAGAAGAGAATTTTTTTCTCTTCGGCCAAACAAGAGCTCATAACTAGATTCAAAGTCCAGACAAAAAATATGAAATTTTTTTATCATAACATAACGTAATATTATTGTTATTATAGTCTGCAGATTTGGATCTACAATAAGTGAATAGACAGTCGTAGAGCGGAATATATAGGATATAATATATAATAATAAATATAAGTTTAAGCTAAGCTTCAACTGATATTTAGAGATCCACTCTTCAAGTGGACTAATTATCAACATTTTCTTGTCAAAAGCACATCACTCTAGTGCCAGTGTAGTGCCGGTGCGAGAGAGAGGTCCAAATACTAGGGGTTGTATTTGACATCTCCTCCACCCCTCCAGACATTTAAGTCATACTGACTGGCATTGAATTGAGAGTCAGTTTTATAAAGCTTTTGATATAATGCTCTAACAGTCGAACAGTAGTGCACTTATAGCTGCTCTTCAATTGATGGAAGCAATTGAACGATACGTGTGTTTAGAACCTCTCAATAGGCTATATGTTTGCACTGCTATTCCGAACTAAAATTGCTGTTCATTTCAAAGGCTCAATCATTTTTGTCGTTAATTATTACATTTGAGTTAAGCCTTTAAATCCTATTCCAACTAAAGCTGAATCACTGCAACAAAAATGTTAGATTTGATGCAAATTAGACATTAGATTAATATTAAAACAAATTTTTCACTTTAATTATGGCTTATATTAAATCAAAAAACAGTTCATTAAAGCAGTATATTATTCACTGGTATTTCGATTATTTATTTTAATGCCTAAACAAAATTGAAACAAGCATACTTAATGACTAACCACCTCTGTCTGGGCGGGTCTGTACGTGCAATGGTCAGGTGCACGAGCTGTGCGACAACTTCTGCCAGCGCTACATCAGCTGCTTGAAGGGCAAAATGCCCATTGATTTGGTCATTGACGAGAGGGACACGAAGCCGGGCGACCTGGGTGACAACAACAACAGCTCCAGCAACGGCAGTGGCGGGCCCGGCCAGGGCATGGGAGGTGCCAGCAACGGCGGCCGCGGCGGCAGTGCCGACCCGGGCCACCACTCCGACAGTGCATCCACACCCGACCATCAGGTAAGCAATTATTGGCTTTTAATTCAGTTCTTATTAATAAACAATATATTAATATTTGAGACCAAAGCGCGACTCAAAAGCATAGCATATATGACAAACATAGAGTCAGACAATAAAATATTTATGTTTGGTATTCCAGATGTGATGCGATGCAGAGCACCTGTACTTATATTCACTCATTTATTAATATAACAAAAATTATTATAACAAAGTGTAATAAAAAAAAGTTAGAAAATGTGTTACAATTTCTATTATGTTTATATTATATTTATATTTAATTTTGTAGCTATTTTCCCGTTTTCTCTCTTTAACTCAATGTTTGCATTTAGTCGTCAAACACTTGAATTGTTTCCAATTGTATCTCCAATTGATTGTTTGAAAGGCTGGCAGAGACTGCAGTTCTCTCTAAATACGTTACGCTTAGGTTTACTCTCAAAAGCAGATATTATTTGTATTTACAGAATATTTCAAATACAATATGTGTGTGAATACGGTATATAGAGTACTAGAGATAAAGTCTGAGCACCTCTTGTATTAATTTGAGTGTTTGTTACTCTACCTGTTGGTTGTGTTCGTTTGGGTTAGAGCTGTGTTTGAAAACACTTCAATCATTTTCGCCAAATTGTCTTATCAGAGCAGTTATCACACAAATCAAAGCAAACCTAAAACTGTTTAAACATTTTCAGCTCAATATTAAATTGCCAATCGTTTCACTGCTGTTCTCATTGAATTTTTAATCATAATAATTTTACATTTTACCGTAAAATTCTTGTACATAAAAATCAACAATTTTAATTATATGACAACATTATTTAATTCTTAAAATTTTGTTTAATTTAGTAATAAAAGAATATTTTAAATAAAATGCTTTTAGCGATAAAACGTTTTTGAAAACAAAATAGTTTTGAAAATATTCAAAAAATTTTAGGAAAAACAACATTGAGAATTTTTTGAAATGACCAAAAACTAGAATAGTAGTT
This sequence comes from Metabelba pulverosa, assembly GCA_034697605.1. NCBI lineage: Eukaryota > Metazoa > Arthropoda > Arachnida > Sarcoptiformes > Damaeidae > Metabelba > Metabelba pulverosa. Next base: position 51,357 of record JAQIXC010000006.1, read on the forward strand.
TCTGGTCCTACTTCCTAGGACCTGGGCCATAATTTTTACGTCCATTCTTCTCTATTTTTATCCCTAAATAACCTAAAGCTTTGCCAAAATAACTTAATGTAAAAGTATTTTATTGTTAAATTTTTACTGAAAATATTTTGTTGTAGAAATACATATTAAATTTGCAAAGCTAACTTACATAAACAAACTAGGCACAGTATATTATTTTAAGTATTTTGTTTATTAATAATAGATAGAAAATTTTAATAGTTTATAACAGCCTAGATCATATTTTATTATTTAATGCTAATTGAATTTTGTTATATGATATGAGATTATATGGAATTTTAAACTTTAAATAAGATTTACGGCTAAAACGCGTATAAATCGTGAAAATATAATCTAAATAACAAAATAACAAATTTTGATGAAAATTTCAAAAATAAAGAAATTTAATTTTTATGCTTGTTTATCAGCCTCGTTGACAAGATTGAGTCTGTGTAAAATCGGGTGCAGATAAACACGAATTAATATTATTTTTTGTTTATTAAATGAGTTTAATTAGAAATAAAATTTGAATTTTGTTTTTAACGCAATTTATTGCAGTTAGTGTTTAAAATGATAAATTAAAACTAATTTAGCAGAATTAATTTTTATTAATTTGTTTAGCTACTTAGTGCGTTTACCGATGTATTATTTTTATTTTAATCATACAATTTTTAAACAGGAAATTTATTTAAAATATCTAACATTACAAGAGTAAAATTAATGTTTTATTCGGTATTTATTTATATTCTTGTTTGTAATATAAAACACTTTATTACTCCTTATTAATCCTATTTAAGATTTATCTTGGTTTCTTTTTTCTTGATAAACTCATTCTCAATTTTGTTTGTGTGAAACTGATAGCAAAGAATGTTTTTAGTGTTAGATACGAATAAATTAAGATTGGTGCAATAAAATTGTTGGAAAAAATAAATCGTGATATACGGTAGCTGTGGAGCACTGGTAGTAGTGATCTGTCATCGAAATGATATATAACTGAATGCTAACTGTGGTGTCGCTCAAGAAATGATGAGTTACTCGTCGTTGAGACAATTTATTACCTTTTTATCGAGAATTGCCTAAAAGAGCTAATAAACGATTAGCACAAACACAAACCAATTGCTCAATAATAAAGTTTATTATTGATAAAACTAACAATAAAATTATAATAATATATAATAAATTGTCAATAACTCGAAATTGGAATTACAGTCGATTTAAATACTCAGCACTTTGTGCGCTTGTCTATCACCTGTGCTGTTAAAAGTGTCATTTCATGAGCCGGTGCTGTAAATTAGACAAACACTCGGTTTGTGAGTCTCATTCACTCGTCAGTACGTCTTATCTGCGTTTAGAGCAACAAAAAGGTGATAACAAGGAATAGGATTTCGTTTTCCCACATATTTATTGCTTTCGATTGCTTCTCGAGTTTTGTCTTCGATTATGTCGATTATGTCGTCCAATGAAGACCTGCTGACTGCTAACACCGGCTACTGATAACGGCATTCCTCTCTCACTCCTCTCTCATTCTCTCCCATTTACGCGACTTTACTCGACTCTCGACTGAACTTTGGATAAATACAATGTTTGCATTGCATTACTTGATCTCAATATTTATTATTATTCGTTTACAAGTTAGTCAACGATATGGTGATAATCAGTTATATACCAGACTTCGGGATTAACTCATATTTACATTAATACGACTCTTAATAGTTGAATACAATATAATACAAACACTCTTTCATTTCTATTACTACCATTTCCTGCCAATTGCTTGTGAAGTATTTCTCAGAAATGAGTACCTTGCTACCTTACTACCTTGCTGCTCATTCGACACTTTCAAAACGTCAGTTTCGATTACCAAGCGCAATTTTGCGCGCAATTCTATGCGTTTGAATGGCAAATTTTGTCGATAGACTGCAATCACAAATACTTGTTATATAAGAATTACAATCACAGCTGTGTCTGAGTGTTTCGAAGTTTGTTTGGAAGCAAAACTAGTTTTAATTTTTACAGCACCTCTTGAGTACACTATTCGCAAATGCCTACCATTTTTTGTCTGCCTTTCCGCGAGCATTCAGGTGCAGCACTCGGCGATCGCACTATTATTAGCGACTCAAGTGAAGTACTTAGGCTTTGAACGAGTGGTGCAAAACTGGAGAAACGCTAAAGACTAACACATTTCGGTTTCAAACGAATACGACTCTCAACTACTTCTTATGCGTCTTATACTTGTCTGCCATCCCATTCTCACTCTTAACTTCTCTACTGCTTAATGTCATGTTATATGTGTTTTCGTAGTTATAGTTATACTCTTAAAAACCAATACAAATACAAACCAAAACACATACCTCTCTCTCTCTCACTCTCTCACTCATGTATGAGAAAAAACGAATAAAATTAAGTGAAGTTATAAAATCAAAAAATAAATTATATTTTTTCTCTTTCTTGCATTCTGTGAGATGATTACCAAATTCTCTCTTTTCTCCTCGCTCTCCCCGGCCTGCCTTCCCCTCTTTGTTCATGCTATCGAAATGACCCGGGGCAGTGAAGCTTTTAATTTTGGTTCTGTCTTTCCAAATAAGTTTTTATATATTAGACTATTTTTGCACTTTATTTCAGTCAATAGTTGGGAGTCGAGAGCGCAGAGTGAGAGCACATCAGTATTCATAGAGGGACTGCTTGTCTTAATAGCTTTTTTAATATCAGAGATATTTCTCTTCTCGAATGGTGTGCTGGTGTGCCGGTGCGGTGGTGTGGTGTTGTCGCTCAAATACCTCCACATCACTGCATCATTATTGACTTCATCTAATCATAATGTTTTGGCGTTTCTTGTATACAACTTTTCAAACAGATTTGTAACAAGTTTACAGTTTAGACATTCAATTATGTTTTATTGTTATTACTTTTATTATTATTATTATATAACCTTATATTTGCTTCTAATTGAAATCGGATGACTAGTCGTGCTCTCTCTCTCTCTCTCTCTCTCTCTCTCTCTCTCTCTCTCTCTCTCTCTCTCTCTCTCCCTGGCGAACGAGTGTTCGACAGTATGACTATTGGACTTATTTCTCTATGAATGTGTAGGAGAGAGTGATTTTCATTGTTTGCCAAATGATTGACATTTTTAGTGTTCTCTTTAGCAGTCGTTCGACTCATACGGTATATCCGAATGACTGGGATATCGAGTTAAGTAGAGAGCAATAGAATCTCGTTTACAATGTATAGAATTTAGTGCGTTTGGTGTAGAGTGTAGTGATAGTGATATGCAGTGACTTGTGGTGCGGAGTATCTGCATCTCTGTAACTGTCTATCTGTCTATCAATACTGGTTTGATGTGTTGCCATAAATTGTCTCTTTTGTTCCACTATTCACCCAAAGCACTGACATTGCCGTAAGAGCTCATTAAGAAATCTATTCGAAAAACTATTAAAGAGCTCCAGACCTCACATCGCGAGTGCAGCCATCGCTGCCTTTCCCGGGAACTGCAGCCTCAGTACCTGATGGCACTGCAAGTGTGAGACTTTTATGGCTTTTATGGCCGCATTGTGTACTACATGTGCGAATACCCACTGACCAATGTCAACCATGTCCAACACCAAACTAGCTTATTCCAATGTCCAATGTTTCCTGCTCCTATTTCCAGCCCGAATGGGCACAGTCTACAGTTGCCTACAGTTCCCTGTCTTCCCTCTCCCTCTCTCTCGACTATAACTATTGGAAGAGGAATGGGAGAGGAATAGGAGATTCTTATCACTGCATGCCTGACTGCCAAACAAGCTTTTGTCGTGCCTTACAGCCTAAGCAGAACAGGCTGTGCCAGCGATGTGCCTGTGCTGGCCTGTGCTGGGCCTGTGTGCCTGTGCTGTGCACTGCATGCTTGCGCGGGTAAGGACAGGTGGGCATCAATGCAGAAAGAAAAAGCACTTTCATTGCAATTCCCGTCTATTCTTCTCGCGTTCTCTCGTCTATTGAATCTCTGGTCGACTCTACAGAAGGTATGGCCGAGTGTTTAGTCGAGGGCTGAGAGAAGCCAAGAAAATAGAAATAAATAAAAACCATTTAAATGATTTAGATCTCTCCTCTTTTGCTTTACATTTTGTTAACTATGTCTAAAACAGGCATTTATGGGATTAACTCAACTTTTAAACTGTATATAATGTAATTGGAAAAGATTTGAACAAAAATGCAAAAAAGACTTATTTGATGTTCGATTGCAAACCAGTCGAGAGTCGAGCGTTGCTTCGCTAGAGATGATAGCAAACGAATAGTTTCCAAAGTAATCGCAGTTATGACTTGTATTGTGTGCCAAACAAACATTATTTAACGCTACGAAACAAGGTTTTGATCATGATTATACATTATACAGAAGGACATACATAACACTAATTCTTTAAATCAAATTTCGTACTCAAGTAATGGTTATTTTTAAATTATTTTTTAATAAATAATTTTTGCTTGTTGTTGATGAATAAATTTCCTTATTATTTGTGATGAGCTTTGATTTAAACATTTAAATAAATTTTTCCAAAACTCATTAAATTCTTCAAATTGCTTCAATATAAATTAAAATGTTTTTATATGCAATTAAATCTCTATTTAAAAGTTTGCATAGAAACAGATAAAACAAATTCCTTATTTTAAAATTAAATTTAATCTGTAATAAATTTTTTTTTATTGAAAATACGATAAACATATAACAAGCTAGTATGCACTTGCTTATTCAACAAGCTTTTTGAAAATAATAAATTTCATTGATATGTATTTCAGAGGTAAACATCACATTTGGAATGTATTTATCGAATAATATTATTTAGGGTTTATTACTTAAAACAACAAATTATTGTAAATGTTTTAATTAGAGCAAGGTCAAAATTAGTAGACAATTTAAAAATACTGATTATTTTCTATTATTGTATTTTATGTTCATATAAATTTTAAAGAACATTTTAATGCAATTCTTATACCAGCTCAGTCCAATATTCCGAATTTTTAGTTTTATTTAACACTGTTTTTGAAACATTGAAATTATATAATAAATTTCATTAAAACTTTATAATAAAAATAAGCATAGGACAAACTTAATGACTATTTAGATTAAGCTTTTAACATTGTTTATGCTTGGAATTTAAAGGATAGGAGCTATTTAAGTCATTAAGATAACCATTTAATATATATTTTATGAAAATTACATTCATATTTTTATTTTTTCCTTTAAGATAATAAAAGTTGAGAAGAGTTGAGCCAAGACTGGCCAGAGTTAGACCAAAACACATAACCAGAACATATGATCTAAATATCAATACCATTGCAGCAATATTTAGTTGAATTTCATTCATATAATTACATTCATATATTCATTCAAAGTAGTGATTGAGTGACTGATGATCGAAAAGAGCATATAAGCCGTACATACAGTACTAACTCAACTTAACATGATTGTTCTGTTCGAGTGCAACAACAAGCCCTGTGCGCACATTTGTCAAGTATGAGGCGGACATTCGTCCACTTTCTCTCATCTCCCCTCTCCTCTCCTCTCCTCTCTCTCCCTCCCTGCTAACTTTTATAAATATAAACTAGGTTAGAGTTATTATTATTTTACATATAAACCAAATAGCAATCGACGGATAGTTTCGAGTTTTTAAATCATTTTTTAAACAATTTTAAAAATAGTTATATTATTTTGATTTTGCTATTAAACCCAAATCAACGAAAATAATTAAACGCGAGAGAGAGAGAGAGAGAGAGAGAGAGAGAGAGAGAGAGAGAGAGAGAGAGAGAGAGAGAAACTTGAAAAACTAGTTATTTGTATATATTTGCGCGAGTGGTGCGAGTGGTGAGCCGAGTGTAGAGCCGAGAGCTGAGAGAAGCCGGGGTATGGTAGGTATGGTAGGTATGGTAGGTATGGTATGTGCCATATATAGCAGTATAGCCTCTTCGGAGCATTTTTTCCTTTTTCAAAGATATTTCTTCTTTCATCTCATTTCGGGATTTTGTGTTATTTTGAAAACTAGTGTTTTATATACAGTATATTAGGAATGAATGTTTAGGTTTGGTTTCGAGTATTTCTTTTAATATTAGTCTCATTTCTGCTAAAATTCTTTTCTCGGAATCCCTAGTCTTGAGGGCCGGTAGCGAAGGCCGAGAGTAAATTGGGAACATTTTTTCAACTTCTTGTGCATTTGGCCAGTACTGAATCAATAGGACTGTAGGACTGCAGTGGTGGTGAGCAGTGGTGAGCAGTTGTGAGTGCAAACCCCCACTACCCCACTCTACCCAACACTAGCCAACTATGGCTTTCTAGTCGGGGATGTGCCGGTGCTCTGGTGCTGCTCACCACTGCTTAACATCATGAGAACCAGTCTCAATAGACCCGTTCATATGAAAACTGTTCCCTCCGTTCCCTCTGACACCCCGTCGAGTCGATCGAGGCCTTAGACATCACAACTAATATTTGCGTCCAATGCACAGCACTGTTGCAAATATCTGTGACTTTTACTAAAAATTAACTTTTTCTGAATCTATATATAAATGTTTAAATGTCTGCAATCGACACAAGAAATGCAATTTTAATTTAGTCGACGAACGAACTGAACAGTTCGATAGCTTCACTCGAATTGCATCTCTTTTGACCTCTTTTTCCAATTCAACCAAATCTTTCATAAATTAGAAACGGCTTAGACTTGAACAGCAAAATAATGCATTGTATTCTATTTGATGCTTATATTAATGTCTGTTTTATTTTATTTCTATTTAATCGCAAGACTTGCAATACATTTATGAATATTATTTGTGTTTATCAAACGCATCAGCTCTAGCACTGGCAGTGACTCTCGAGCCGAGCCATACACTCCATACGCACTCTTAGCGCCTAATATCCTGGTTTAGCACTAAATGTTTAAACGCTTTCTCCAAATATTTAACATGGTTATCTCATAATTCTGGGTAGAACTACGAGAGGAACCCAATTAAAGACAGACGTTGTCCTCAACGCCTAATGAGAAATGCTTTTTACAGTACATTATATAAAGTTATATATAATTCTCAAATCTAGAGATCTAAGAGATGTGTTGTTGTGTTGTTGGGCAGAGACTACAGACCGAGTGGTTCGGTTCGAAGCAGTCATTCGGTTTGACTGAACGAAGATTTTTATTGTTGAATATTTAACCTGAGATTGATTTGACAAAAATAGATGCATTTGTGTTATTTTGAGCCCAAAAGCGATAACGACTTTTGTTTTTGAATTTGAGGCAACATTAGCCCTAACGGCCCATAGCTTCGAAGTGGCATTCCATCGATTGCCTGTGCGTGGCCTGTGCTCGACGCGGGTGTGTAGAACGCAATTTAAGTTATAGTTATACTCATCAATGATGAGTATGTGATGGAACTGATGGCACAGTCGTGTCACTCATGCAATGGCTGCCAATGATGGTAGTGATGGTTCAGGCATTCCGCTACAGTGCTTACCAAATGCCTACCAAATGCTTACTTGTGCTCATCTCACGCTCACACCAGAGCACTGCCTCAGCCATAGAGCAAACATATTCTCCGATCCCTCTCTGATAACACAATCTTATGTTTCAAACGATTATTATATTAACTCAAAGCTAGAGATCATACAAATACAAGAATTACGGAAATCTATAAGACTTGCAATTATTGCAAATAAATATCTCATTTTCACATTCTATTGCCAATTCAACAAATTATAAACATTACAAACAATCCAATTCATTCATTCATTCATTTATGTTTCGCTTTGTTTATGTTTCTTATTGCAAAAATTAATTTTATAAATGTAAAATTTAATTTTTAAAAACAATTGTGTAACTATACTTATATTAGTATAATGAGATATTTATTAATTATAAAATTTACAAACAACAAAAAATCTCAATTGGTATCATTTAATTTTAGGCTAATTTATCTAAATTTAATATCAGAAGTATTTTTCAATTTCTCGCAAATTGCGTTTTTCAAGTCAACGCCAATCACTGTATCTTTGCTATAAACTTTATATACTAAACTTATATACTTTTACTTGATTTTGAAAATTTTATTTTCAAACCAACTTTTTCGAAGAAATGAGAATTTAAAATAAGCTCTGACTGACTGACTGGCAAAGCGATGATGAGTTTCTTCTGCCCCAAAGAATGCCAAACTTGTTGGCAAACCTTCAAAAGTCTTTGCATTTCATTTAGATTTTAAGTCAAACTGCAAATGCGGAGAAAAATGAATTATTTTAAACATCGAGTTAGAAGACTGAACTGAATTTGGTTGTGCAAAAAGTAGATGTGTACTAGAGAGTAAATATGCCCTGGTGCATATATTGATGTTTAGAATACACTGTGCATATACTGTATATAAATATGTACAGTATTGCGGTCCAACTCCGACACTGGTTTTAGTGCAAAAATAGAGAAATATATTCTTTTGAATTATTTTTGGATATTAAACACTTCTTCTAATCAATCGATAGTCCAAACATTTTTTTTATATAAATGTGTTTTTCAAACAAAAAATAAAATAAATATTTGCAAAAATTAGTTGTCAAAAATATATCGAAACATATATTGGATTTCCGAACATTTCAGACGAATTGAGTTTTTAGGCGTTTCGGTCGAATGAGTTTCGAAACGGCAAACAAAACAAAAACTGAAATTTTTTTACCGATCATAGCTCTGACCTCAAAGTTTGTTTTTATTCCTCGTTTGCGGATAATTCAAAACGACTTTTGGCGAAAAACTAAGCTTTGCGAAATAAAAAAATAGATAGATATAATCATTCGATTCAATTATATCAATTTGATGCACAAAACAAATATTTCAGTTCGAAAGTCTACTTATGTGAGGAACAGAAATGGAAAGGTTGTCAATAAATAATTTCGATATTTCGTTCGAGTAATAAGCATTGAGTTTAGAATTTTAATATTTGCCAAAAGTTATTCAATCATAAAGTTATGTCTCATAAAAGATTAAATCGAGTGACTCAGACGGCGAGAGCGAGTGAGTGTGAGAGCGAGTGAGAGAGACTGAGAGAGACTGTATGGCAGAGATGTTTGTATCGAATGCGAGTGTTTCGGCAGTGGATGTGTGCGAAGCCTTGAAAATCGAACCGAACGGAGCAATACATACGAGTGTAGAGTGTGTTTGCGAAAAGAAGAAGAAAAAGTTAATTTCCATTCATAATAATTTGCTACTTAATAGCTATTCTTTCTCTAGTCTATCATTAAAGACATGTATTTAATCAGATGCACATATTTAATACCAGTATATATTTTTTTTATTATACAGTATACAGAATAGAGAGTAATACATATACAGTATATTTTTGTTGGTGTTTTGGTGCTGTTGAGCAGAAGTTGTAGAGAGAATAGCATAACATGGCATAGCATAGCATCCCTCAGATATGAAGCGCACGTGAGGTTAGAGTTCATTCCCATGATAGACATGAGACACGAATATTATATGATTTTCGCCGGTTTTCGACTTCAGTTCAACTCAGATATTATATACGAATATACGAGAGACTCGTTTAAGTGTATATAACTCGCATGTCTTCTACAGTATGTCTACATTACAAACAAAATTTCAAAAAATAACTGCTCTCTCTCTCTCTCTCTCTCTCTCTCTCTCTCTCTCTCTCTCTCTCTCTCTCTCTCTCTCTCTCCACAATCATGTGTTTATTTCATATACTGTATTATTTCATAAGTTTGTGTCTTTTTTATCGGTTTGTAATATAGGGTCAGAATGTATTGACTTTAGTTTGAGAATAAATACTAAATAGAAGTTTTGAAGAGAGCAATCATATCTGATGAGCATCTCGTTTCTCCTCTCCTCTCTCACTGCAATGACTGTGTACACTGTACATTGTAGAGAATAACGCAGTACAGTGTATGACTGTACTGTATACCTGTTACAGATGCGTATGCCTGGGCCTCCGCACAGCAGAAGGTAGTGCAGAACGTAGTGCACAAAGAAAGTGAGTGAGTGGTGAGCGGGACCTCAACTACGAATAAATTAGTTTCGAATAGTGATGTGTTGTTGTATCTGATGGTAGAGAGGAATGCCTGCAAACTGTTATCAATATTACCTGATTTGAGTCACATAAAAGTTAAATGTTATGGCAATCAAAATAGCAGTCAAAGACATTTCGAGCAAATCTCTTCCACCAGTCCTACTGCTAACCTCCTTCTCCTCATACCAAACACTAGTTGTTAGGACCGCAGCACCGATAGGCTCTTCCCTTCCATTAAGATAACTGAAGAAATAAGTCATTTTCCAAATCAGGTGACAAACTATGCAATCGACGAATATTGTAATCATTGATCACATTATGCTTTTATGGGTTTTGCAAATTAGCTTCAAATTGAAAAACCTCTCCTCTATGTGCTCTCATGTGCTCTCATCTTATATGCTTTGACTCGTAAATTGTTTGATAATTACTAATGAATGCAATTTATAATTTATGCAATGTATTAATTTCATATCTATTGTCTTGTCATTGATAGCGTCCACCTTCTCAGTCACTCAACTCATATGGAGGCCACGGCGTTCACGACGATGTTCGGTCACCGGCTGGTTCTACCGGCACTCCCGGGCCACTGTCTCAACAGCCAAGTTCTCAACAAAGTACAGACAACAATAGCGAAGCCGGTATGTGATATGCAATGTGCAATGCACAAATTTATGATAATTGCGCGCAAAGTTGGCATCAATCGACACAATCACACGTGAATTAAAAGTTCGCTTTTTATTGTTATTCTAATTTGATTCCCAAGTAATAGACATTCGCCGTCTCTTCCCAACCCTCGCTCGCAAATCAGTGTTGTGTTAGACTTAACTCGAATATTGTGTTAATATTTTTAATACCTCTTCGCAGTGCACGCCCGCCTCGGCTCATGTAGAGCATACCTACCCTCTACTCGTGTCTATTTCATTATCAAAGCGCGTGCTTTGGATTTGTTTGCAAATTATATTCAGTATTAAAAAGAGAGAGTCGGCTGAGAATGCGAGAGCCGATTGAAACGAGTGTTTAGTTCGTCTATTACGGCGATTGCAGACAATGGCGAACAATATTTGTGGGCTTCGCTAACGTGCCTAAGTTGGCGAGGCTGGCGAGGTAGGCATGCTTGGTAGGCATGCTTGGTGAGCTTGGCAAACTTGTGCACTGGTATTGTTTTTTTGAAAGCCGTTGAGCCAAACAAGTGCTGGTTTTACTGTTTTGCCCAAACGCTGAGCACATAAGCAGATTTGGTTCGACTTAGACTTACTTTTACACCAACACAACCAACAGCACCGACAGCACCGACAGAACCAACAGCTCAAGCAATTGGCAATAGCACAACAATGGACTAAATGTGATGGTGTGGGGTTGGCTGCCTGCCTCTCCGCTGCCTGTGCCTGTGCTGGTGCTGCTGGTGCTGCAGCTAGTACCAGTGCTGCTGGAACTGGTGCTCAATTTATTCGTTGAACAAAATGCTTTGCCTTTTCTATTCAGCGCTTTTCGACCGCTTTCTTGCCGTTGTATTCGCATTCACACTCGCATTCTCTACTCAATAGGCTTTTCCTATTATACTATTGAGAATATTGAACAACAAAATGCGATATTACTTCACGCAAACACATCCAATACAATATCAAACGCCAAATAATGCTCAGTCGAACTCGCATAAGCCCTACCCTGCACATTTCTCTATTATTTGCAAAACTCCACTTTTTCTACGCAAACTTACTTTTTATATATATCTCAAGTCTAAACGATGGCTTCGATTTGTATCGTTTAAATATTCATATATTTCTTTGAGAGCCAAATGACATTTACTATAAATTCACAATGCTCACAGTAAATGAAATATTTAGGATTTGTTCAAATTTTGTGCATATTATTTCAAAAGTTAGTGTCAAACGGTGACAAATAAATTATAAACAAACATAAATTATTTTTAAGTAATTGATTGGTTTGGTTTGAAATGTCCAATTGCTCGTTAACAAGTAGAGACAACATAAGTATAGTTTATGTAGAAATGACCATGCACCAAATTGACATGCCCCACTCCCGGCCTCTCCTTAACCGATTGAATGTGTTTCTAATTTCAGTTCACTTGTAACTCGAGTATCCCTTCAGTGATCACCGCTTTTCGAGTCTAAACTCATCGCCGATAAGGAAATATTTCCCTTCTGTCCAATCGGAGCACTTCCGGCCATTGTATGCACTTCTCGATACATAGCATATGAATCAGTCATAACATCTTTCCTAACGTCTTGTTTGTGACGCCAACAATGCGCTACAATAACAATGTAGTCAATAAACAATATACTGTACTTCTGCAGAATTATACCAAATGCTAATTCTATTAATATTACTGTATATTTATGACCGACTTTTTAATAGTAGACATAAGTTTGCAATGAATTGACCAGAAATGCGAGTGAATTAAAAGTTAAAATATAAATATAGCTCATTGTCAACATAATTACATTGCAAGAATTGTCAATTTAGTAATTTTAGAAATTTCTGCACATTGTTAAACAATATGTTTCGTGAATCTCGAGATTAGCATTTGAGATGATATGCATTGAAGAGGCAAACAGACAAACGAATCGCTTTGTATTTACTCGAACAGCAACTCTCAGTCTCTCTCAACATCGATATAATCGCGTTTTATGACTCCTCTTCGCAATAACTGTTCTCTTATTTACTCATAAGACGTCTCGCATTGCATTTAATTGAAAAGTTCGAATCAATTGATTGAATTCATTCATTTCACTACTTTTTCTTCATCTGTAAACAAAACAAAAAAGTTGTTTAAATAACGAGATTATCAGACGCTTCGAATTTTGAGTTATTGCATGTTATAGATAGTAAACTCTCATTAAGTTATAGCAAAAAGTAAAGACAAAAATAATCGATAAAACTCTAAATTAATCTAAAGGTCGAATTTTGACTCTCTTTTGAGAATATATTTAAATTTATTAAAATATGTGAAACATTTTAAACCGAATTTAAATAATATTCTCATATATTTAAAACTTATTATTATTGCCATTCATTACGATTATTGCATTTGTTTTGATTCAACCGAATGTCTGGCAAACTATTGGTCAGAAGTACAAACTATTAGATAATTTTTCTTATTATTTCCTTTATGGCAATACATTTGAGTAACATTAGTGCTGGTGCGGTAGTGCTGATGCTGGTAGTACTGGTGCAGCAATTTTATCGACCTCTTTAAAAGTAATAACTACGAGATGTGATGCAAACGCCAGAAAGACAGCGGAGAGTAGAGCAGCGAAAGAGCGAAACTGTGAGCTCTGCTCCTCTTATTGCCTGAACTCCACCCAAAATGCTTTCGACTCAGTCTTCACTCCTCAGTCTTGAGCACTGAGTCTCTCATCTGTTCACTGCATTCACTGCATTCACTGCATTCACTGCATCGATGATGAGATTCTGCTTTAATTTTCGTTATTATTAATTTCAGTTGGCTTTCCGAAAGGTGCGGCGCTATTAATACATTTGCTAATCATATTCGCCATTCGAATGCATTCGGGGCTCAGACGCACCAAAAGAGCAAAAGAGAGAAAAAAACGAATTGAAAATCAAAAATAAAAACTCGATTTTATTATTCGGTTTTGTTTTTCTCGTTCTTCAGTCAAAAGACTGAACAGAGTATGTAATGGAAGTAAAAGAATGTTCTTTCAAGTCATGTTCAATAGTGGTTCCAATGAATAGCATTATATATGTTATATATTTGTTGATTATACAGTGTATTGGAAATTGATTAAAATAGAAGCGCATGTCTTTCAACCCGTGCCTCCATTGGTCGCACTCTTCACTCACTTTGCTCTCAAACATCTCTCACGTCTCTGCTCTCCCTCGCTCTCCTCTCTCCACACTCTCCCCACTATCTCGGCTGCCATTCCCTTCTCCCCTGCCTTTCCTCCAGTGCCTCTCTTTTGTTTCAAAAGGGGTACGAATTGCTGATTAGATTTTTTGCATAATAGCCATCATATGTGTAACTGAAAAGGCAATCGCTTGTGCTGTGTATGTACTGTAAACTGTGATACATCTCGTCTGCACCCAACGCACACTGCACTGGCACTGGTAGTGCGATCCCTGGCCTCTGCGAGTCTGTCACTGCGTACCTCTCCATCATTATTATGTTCGCTTCGTTTTCTAGTCAGTGAAAGCGATTGCAGCGAAACCTCTCATTCCTATCCCCTCTTAATTGGCTGCGCTTAAGCTCATGTAATTTGAGTCGAAAAAACGCCAAATCGAGGCAATGGTAGGTTTTTCGATCAAATTTGCATGGCATTAATGTAGGGCCAGTGACCAAGTGTGTGCTCGGAATCTAATATGCGAGTCTGGAATAGGGTAGATGTGATAATACACGCACTGTATGTCGTGTTGTGTCTAAACGAGCAAAAGAGTGCACACAAACAATCGCTAATACCTAATACCCGATACCCGTCTGCACTGCACTGACCTCCACTCCGCTCCGACTCTCTGTCACTTCGCTGGCAATACATTCTTCGGCTGTGTCTCCCCATCGGGTTTGGGTTAGCACAGACGCACCAGAAGAAGATTAATTGCCTGAAGAGACAAATATTTCGAGGGATGGCTAACGATAGGGATAGGGACTCGCGATAGGCATAGCAGAGCAGTGAACAGCAGTGAAGAACAGTGTAGAGCAGAACAGAGCAGTGCAGAAATGGCAGGAAATGGAGCAATACTTGTGTGTTTGCATGTGTATGTGTATGCCATTAGATGTAAGCAACGTATGCATATGTGTGCCCTTTCCTACTCCAAACATACCCAACTCAGACGCACAGATAGATAGCATAATTGACGAGAACTCAATATAAACATTACTTTATATACAGTTCTTCTGGCTTTCACTCTGAGATGCCTCGCAATCGCAGATACAATCGAATACCAGTTTAATGTACATTAACTAAAGCACATCATTATTCTCATAATTTGCATAATTTGAAGCATTTATTTGTCGTTAAATTATAATTTTCTTCGACTCTTCACATCCTCTCAGTCCTCAGTCCTGCAGTCCTCTCATTACACAAACGCTTTTCGATTCAAACATTTCGTTTGCAATGAATCACTCGAATCACTGGCTGTCGAGACGAGCGATCGACTCCTCAACTGATCGACTGATCAAATAGTGCCAAAAACAAATCGAAACAGTTATTAGACTATATTCACTGATTTTTGTTTTCTCCACATCTATCTAAACAGCATTTTTTGCTTTAATAATGAATTACATGAATTACATGCGTTTTCGTAGCAAAACTCTGTTTGTACTCAACTGATTGCCTCTTTTATTAGCACTACTCGAATGCTACGGGTGTTAGGAGTACTGCGAGCGTTACGAGTGCTACGAGTGGACCGAACTTGTGTCCACATATACCCAAATTCTGATTAGATAGTCGGTCAGTCATCCGGTGCCTCTCCGCGCGTAACACAATCTTCGATTAGAACCCCTGATTCACATGAATCATGATTTAGGGCTAAATACGAACGAGTCTTATATGAGCCGTGAAAAAGAAAACACTAAACACAGCTAACTCTCCCAACTCTCACATCTCTCCCATCTCTCCCTACTCTGCCAACTCGTACTGCTCCCCAACACTAGACTATCGCTTCAGACCCGCCGTTCCTTTATTAACGTTAGTCACCGAATCTGAAACCCGTATTAAGTCTACAAAAGAAACAAATATACGACAAATATTATTACTCTTTAGGAATCCTATAAATTAATTAATACTTCCTCTCAGTTGTGAGTCTCAAAACATGAGAACCGGCGCTCAATCCGATACAGTCTGAGCGCAGACATTGAGCAAAGAGTGAGAAGTTTTACTCTTTTCTCAAATACATGTCTTTTCAATTACGACTGCAAATCGTAAAACGCGAATACACTCCGAATCTAATATAAGAATATATTTTAGTTTTAAATCTTTTATTCTTTTAGTTTTTCTATTTATGACATTTGATATAATCAGTGAATACTTAATCAATTCACTCATAATGGGATGCATAATGCCAATGCACTCTTTCATTGCAATGTTTGAATTTTGCTACAATATAACAGAATTAAACTATTTTAAACTAGTAAATTCTAAGAAATTGTAAAAACTTTTATAATATTAGTGGTAATAATTAAGGCCAAAATTACAATTTATTATTAATGTATTGACGAAAAAAGGTGTTTTGCCAAGCATGTTTTTGTCAATTTAAATAAATATATTTAGAAGCAATCAATTTGAGATAAATTTTTTATTAAAACTTAATTATTATATACTTGATAGGAATAATATTTAAATATAGATTGTAGAAATTAATTTTAAGCATTTAATTTAATTTATGAGTTTTTCTCAGAAAGAGAGTGTTTTAGAGCCGTCGGTCATAATTAAAATGCAGTAAATTCTGTCGATCTTTGATTAAAAATATTTATTTACGAATTATGAAAGTATTTAAAAATTGTAATTAATAATTATGTTTAAGTTCAAGTTTTGTTTTGAATCTTTTTCTTTATTCAAAAAATGATTAAAATTAAAATTGTTTACATTCTTAATATATTAAATATAAAAAAATAAATTATTTATAATATTTTTTTTACAATGGATTAAAGGACATAAGAGTAAATACTGTAGCTAGTGTTAATGTTTAGATTTTTCATAATATACAGAGACATTATAAAGAAACTATTTTTAAATTATTTTTTATAACAAGATAAGAAAGTTATTCAAATAATAAATAATTCTTTTAAAAACTTTAAAATTCTTAACTCGAAATCAATTTACTTTAAATGCATGTCTGTGAAAAACATGATAATTAATTCACATTTTCACTGCAAAAATAAGTTAAAACCAATTAATAGGAGTATAAATTTTGAAAAGGTAGCTAGAAAGATTATAATTGCGAATACATTTATATCAAATTTTTAATTCAATTCCATTGCTAAACGAGAGATATAATCAAAAACGAATTGAAAGAAATATAAGAAAAACACAGAACTTGTGATAAAACGCTTTTTTCATTAAATCGAAAAGAAATAAAACTTATTTAAAGGCAAAGAAAAGATTGTATATATCAACGCATTTATCTTTACAATTAATTAAATGAAATATTACTTTCAAGCAATTTAATGTTTGTAAGAATAAAAAATTTTGTTGTTTCAATTATTTTTATATGTTTACACTTTATAAAAATTAAAGTTATCTAAATATGCCGTATTTACTCGTTTTAATTAATAATTATTGTATTTGGTTTAAATTTGATTTATTTTAGCAATATATAAAATCAGAATTAAAATTAAAGAATTAATTCAAATTGCATTCAAAAAGCAAAAATGCCAATTTTAAACTGGTTAAATATTTTAAAAGCTATTTTAATAAAAATTTATTTAAAACTATTCTAATCTACACATTAATACAGTATTTACGTCATTAATGTATATATTATGTAATTATTTTTAATAATTTTTACTAAAAATATATTAGCCAGGTGTATCAAATAAAGCTAGAAGCTAGTTAAAATAATATAAATTCTGATGATAAAAAATATAAATTGTGATTAATTAAAAATTTTATCACACATTCCATCGAACTTTTAAAACTACTTTCAGATAACTCGTCCAATCAGTCAAAAAAGTGTTTCAACTTTTTCTTAACTATTCAAATATCTCAACACATTTTAAGATGAATTATTAAAATCATGGATTTTTGTCACAATTTTTGGTATAATACTTCTACAGTAAATATTTAACATCATGTTTTTAAAAATATATTCAAAATTTTGAATATTTTTCTCATTATTCAAACTCTATTTCAGTTAAAATTAAAATTTTTGAATTAATAACTGCATTAACTATGACATTAAAAATGATAATAAATTGAAATTTAACTTCTCGTCAGGTGTTGAAAATAGTTCAATCAATGAAAAATTATTCTTTCTAATTTATTGATTTGAACTACGATTATAGGTACTGTAAAGAAATGTTTTTAAGCATTTTTCTCAATTTAAGTAATTTTCTATTCAAATGTAATTCCAATGTTATTATGACGGCTAACATGTATATAGCCGTCAGCCAAATAGATTGCTTATTATTAATTTCGCAAAAATTTATTAATACAAGAAAAAGCAAAATAAAAAGCATAAATATGTTTATAAATAAATAGTCAATTTGTCTGTTTTTTGGCTCAATTTTTGCCAATCATTACAAGAATTTATTTGATTTGAAAATATTTTTTGTTTAGGAAAATGTTTTAGTTTTTGTTTGTCTGGGAAACGCAATTTTTTCTTCTTTAAGCAAAACTATTCGTTTAATGAATTATTTGCTTAATTGCTTTTAAGCAAATTTATTATCATGCTATTCTCTCACTTTAAAAAAATAAAATTTTATTACCGAATAATATAATTCATTTAACTCTTCACTCTCTGACAAAAACCAGACAATTCTTGAGGAGAAGAAAATCTTTTTTTCTTTAATTTGATTTTTTCTGAGCTATAAATCCAAAGTTATTCAATGAGTTATGTTTAACTAATTCTTGCATGAACTTAAGTTTTATAATCTAGCTAAATACTCGCGCATCTTATTTACTGATCTGAGACTCGATTTTATATCTTTTTACTCCTTTTTCTCGTCAACAATGTTTTTATGTGTATTTTAATGTTATTTTTTGACGTTCTAACTCTCGATACACATTATTTGCAAAGTATACTGTATATTCAAATTATAATTAATTAATCAATTAATTTTATCAGTGAACTATACCATACCTATCTCTCGTCTCTTAATTTTTTGCTTATTCCCACAAAATATCAAATAAAACTCTCGTTTAAAATGAATAATTAAAATCATTTAGCAATAAGTTCTTGTTATCAATTGTATCTTTAAATTAAAAGATAAACACATTTTTTGTTTAAGAATTGAATGTTTTATGTAATAAAAATTGCATAAAATTAAATGTTGTTTAGAAGATTAAATTGCGAATATCGTTGCTTGATAAATATTTTACACCGATAACTCAGCGATAGATAAAATACAAACTAAAAAACTAATAAATAAAATTAGAAATATCAATTTTAGTTTTTATTATAAATTAGAAAATTATTTTTGATTCAAAGTTTGCGTAAAGACGTGTGACGTTAAGAGATATAATATTTATAAATATAAAATATTAAAGAAAAATAATTTGACTGAGCTAATATTAAAAAATTAAAAACAGTTTATTTTGATTTTTAAGTCCATGCTTAGCAACAGAAATTATTAGAACACAAAATACATTAGAATATATGAATAATTAGAAAAATATATTTAAAAACATAATTTGCATAAAAATAATCCCAAAGGGACTTAATTTGGTTTTTAACTGCTCTTTGTTATACCAAATCCACACAATCGTCGGGTTTTCAGTGCCGAACGTATGTATTAGTGTAGTTGAAGAAAAAAGTGTAGTTTTGAAAAAATTTTATGATAATTACATTTTATGTAAATCAATCGAAATGAATATCTTGAGCACTCGAACGCCAGCACCAGAGCACAAGAGCTTCGGCCAACTCGTCAGAGCCAGCAATTAGCTGATGGCAGGTGCATATCAAATAGGTTTGAATTATAATATTAGTTTCCATCACAAACTCTATTATGTATTCCGTATTCTACACATTGGTTGCAACAAAAATAGAGAAATATATTCAGTTTTGTTTGGCTCGAAATTTTCGGATACAATAATAAGTGGCTGTCAGACTCATGTCAAGCATTTCTGTTCAGTTTTGATGTTTCATTCGTTTTATTCGTGATATTCGTTAAAACCGACTAAACGAAGGATATATTCATTGCCTCATATTTGGCGTACGAATCAAAGCCTCAATTTATGCTAATTCGCAGCAATTTTGATAAAGGAAGAGGAAATTTGTTCGTTGCTGTCAATAATTAAATGAGTCAATGATAGACAACACTTAATATTATGCAAATAATAGTTTGGTTTTTATGTTAACGAATGCCAAAACGCAAACGCAATCGAAGAGAATACGCGTCTAATTGGATGCACACATGAAGTCGAGACCTATCGGTCGACTGCTTCCTAAGAAATGCTATTTTCTATTCAATACATAAAACTCGAATCGAAAATATTCTCTCGAGACTCAGACGCGACAATCGAACCGTTCGAACAGATATATCTAATTTCTTATATTGAAAATAGCGACCAATTCTTTGGCTTAGTTTCGCAAATTCAATAAAAACACGAATAGAATAGAATAGAGTTCATAGAAAATAAGTTAAACGTCGAGTTTAAAGTACAGCTGTGTTCGAATCGCCCGGCCCTCCCTGGCCTTCGCCATTGTCTTCACGTCTTATAGAGATTCAATCGTTTTATTATTATTTTGCCAATTGTTTATTATTAGTTTATTTATTAAGTTGAATACAAAAATTAATTAATGCAATAACTTTAAAAATTGCTACAGTATTAAAAAATAGTTTAATTTTGAAATTAGAAACTTACAACTTTATAAGTTGTGTTTAATTAATTTTAATTAGAAATAATTGAATAAAAGCATATTTTAATGCTAATTATAGTGAAGTCTAAATTAGCATAAAAAGCAATTAATTTATTTTTAAACCCCGAATCAATGTAATGTTTTTATTATAATCTTAAAAATGAATGTATCAAGATAATTGTAGAAGTCGGTCGAAAAAACAGTCAAATTATATAAATCATAGAAAATTGAAATAATTAGAAAGAGAGAGAAATTAGATATTATCTGGAGTTGTGATCAAAACGCTTCTTAAAACAACTGTATGTGAAGTCGAAGTACAGCACATATTGATGGTTAGCCTTAGTTGTAATCTTTAGCTATATTTCGGCTAAATTCTAGTCATGAGTAGAGAGTATAGGCAGGAAACAGACCAAAGGGATCAGTGGAGCGAACGTCGAATGCCGGTTCAACTCAGTTGTTGTAATCCAGGGGCAATTTGTCACTGTCAAAGCCTCGCTCTATGTGCTCACTATGTGCTCACTCGGCGCTCACTCTGCGCTCTCTGCTCACTCTATACCCGAGCAGAGAGTTGGCAGAGAGACGCACAGAGACGCGAGAGTCGCTCAGAGCCGCGCTTTGCCGAAGCGCTCAAACGTTTTCCTATCCAATACAGGCATGTGTTGGTAGAGTTGGTAGAGTTGGTAGGGCTGCTAGAGTTGGTGGAGCTGCTCGAGACTCGCTGTTCGTGGTGTTGCCTTCGGTTCAGATCCTTCTCAATATTTGCAACCATTCATACCATTTATACAGTATATACAGTATATGTTGTAATACTTTAGTCTAATATTCTCTATGTGTGCGCAGGGGTTGCTGGCAGTAAGCCTCGGGATTTAGAAATTGCAGGAATTGCGTGCAAACACACAGACGCACATAGAGACACATAGATTCACACATATACTCGCACAGAGACACGTATATACGTATATATACTGTACAGTAGAGTCACATTCTGTCTGAGACTGAGAGACATGTTTGTGCTGTTTGTTAGACCAGAGGATTCTAGAGCTGTAAGGCTAGGGCTATACCAAACTTATTGCAAATATGAGACCGAAAAGTGGTAAAAGAGATTAAATGTTTAAATCAACGAATGAATTACTAGTCTAGTTGAGCGCTGGTAGGGCACGGGTAGAGGACTGGTAGGCACTAGTAGGCAGACGGCAGCGTTCGATAGCTGCCTAATCCGAATCGCAGTTGAGTTCGTGTTAGTTGTGTTTGCAGTGAATTGTCGAATAATTGGTCGCATAATTCGAAAGGTTTAGAATGGGTTTGCATTTCGCACTTCTTATTAATTAGAGTTCGCACTCGTATTCGGTCTCACATTTCGATATCTGACTCTATGTGCGTATCCATGAGACCGGCATTCGCGACACCAGTAGGTTTCGACTAGAATGGCGAGAATGAGAATATATGAAAATGCGAGACCTAAGTGAGTGCACTGTCAGCTATTTCTCTCTTCCATTCGATATTATTAGATGAGTATAAAAGCAAAAGCTGTGAAAAATGTGTGTATATGTGCAGTGTATGTGTGCACTGTATATATGTGCTGTGGTTGGTATGGCAACGAGCATTCTCGTGGCAATATGATCTTGATTGATGTTGCATTCATTTCGACGCAATCCATGCAATGCCAAAGATGCACCAGTAATGGCACAGGCAGTCGAGCACAGGCAGTCGAGCACAGGCAGTCGAGCTCCGGCATTACGGCTCGGCTCGACTTCAACACACATATAAACTCTTATATATTCTCAAAACTGAATATCAATGGCTGAACACAACGCCATAACTACTCTAATGCTTGTCTAATAACACCAGTCCTAACCTAACAGTCCATTTGATTCGTTCACTCGAGAAGAAAACTTTGAGTTTTTATTTCACCCTACCTAATCTAACAGAATAGCAGTGCCAAAGTATGTCTTCGCTCGAGATAATTACGATTTTTACGATTCGTGTGTTTTTGCAGTTGAAAACATTTTTTTCTTATCAAATATTGAAAAATATTTATTTTTATCAATATTTCGCTATCATATCAAATAAAACAAAGATTAATGGATAGTCTGTATAATAAGGGCTCAAAAAGACCTCAATCACCGTAAATGTATCGTTTCGAGTAACGACTGGCCCTTCTGCACATCCCCAGCAAATTGCACTTAACATGTCTTTTCTCCAAATTATAATTATTAAACTTTCGTTATCTCTAATAACACTAATATTCAAATTCATTAAATGTTTTTGTTTTTTACATATTTGCTGTCTATAGAGAGATGTTTACAAAATTATATGCTATGACTCGAGTCATGCAAACGCAAAATTTAGTTCTAAAAGATAAATAAATTTATATGTGCTAGCTACTATTTTATTTGAAAATTTAATCCAACAAAACATTAAGTGAATATTAAAGGCGTCGAAAGTTGTCCCTCTCTTTGGCAGACATTGACTCTTAAAATATATTATTTATGAAAATAGAGAAAAGAGAATAAGAGAGAGTATTAATGAGTGAGAAAGTAAGTGAGAAAGTGAGTGAATGACTGCGAGAGAGAGAGAGAGAGAGAGAGAGAGAGAGAGAGAGAGAGAGAGTGAGAGACTCGATTGAGTATTAATATCAAGAGATAACAAATTAAACCAATGAATTAGATTAATGAGAAAAAGTTTGGATATTATTTGCAAATTCATGGCAGAGATAGAGAGATATAGCGATAGAAAGTTTACTATTAAAACAATTAGATTATAATTATTTCGAAATATTCTGAATGAGTAGTACAAACAGAACGAACAGAACAAACAGTACAAAACATTCATAAAAAGCAATGAATTATTGCAAAACAAATATTATTTTAATTTAAAGTGTGGTGTTTGAGGGACTGACTGACTCGTCTGACTGACAGTGCGTTCGTTCGCCGCAAAGATAATCATTAGCAGTGGATATAATGATAGAGTATATAATGTTTTTCTCACTCATAATAGTCCATACAATTACATGAGAAGAGACTTAGATTACGAGCGCCACTGAATCCCTTGTGTACTATCACTGGTGAGCAGTCCGTGAAAGAGTGCACCGAATGCAGACACACTCGCGCTAACTGTACAGCACTAATAGCACAGTTAGCTTCGGAGAAGCTATCATTCTGTAAGACCGATATCTAAAACCCTAATACTCTGTAATAACTGTATTGAAGTGCGAGTGTGAAGAGTCTGAAAGCTTTTGGCCGACATTTACAACAAAACGCGAATACGAATCAAAACTTAATTCTTTCTCTTCTCTCCATTCACTCCATTCTCTCCATTCCCTCTCTGCCCTCTCTGTCACTCCAACTCTCACGTGTATGCCTCACACTCGGGCTCTCCCGCTCTCCCGAACTGCAATTGAGCAATGAGTTAATACATGGACGTAGGTATGAGAGCCTATGTGTGCGCATTTGGTGCCGGCGCTCGCATTCGGCGACAACAATACATTTCGACTCCGAAACTGCTATCAATTGTGTCAATGCATTGGAGAGCGCTTTTCGACCATTTACTCCAATATTCGCAGCGATGTATTCGGATGCATAAGTCTGTGTGTCTGTTCGAGTGACGAGCGCCGGCATCTAAAGGCACACATAAGCTGATTTGCTTTTCTCTATGCATACCTGAGAGTGCATTTGCAGTCTAAACGTGCATTTTTCCGAACCAATTGTGCGTAAATAATCCAATCAAATTTGCCACTAAATGCGCACAAAAAACAAATTCAAACCATTTATTGCAAAACGCATTAAAGTTTAGTTCTTTAGCTTTTAGCGCAAAAAACTTTAAATCGACTGTACATTAGCTGATCATCTGATCAATACAGGGCTCTCTCCCTCTCCCGTGCAAACACATACTGATGACCCAGTGCTGACTCGTTATGATAATAGATATTACTTTTTGTATATGTGTTTGTCGTGAGATGCCATGCAATTACTGGAATGAAGTGAATATTTCAATGTTTTCATCTACTCTTAGGGTCTTTTTTAGGCGACGCGAGCATTGGATCCGGTGATGGAACCGGTGAAGACGACGACGACGACCGCAGTAAGAAGCGCCAGAAGAAGCGAGGCATTTTCCCCAAAGTAGCCACCAACATTATGAGGGCCTGGCTCTTCCAACACTTGACTGTAAGCCTGCTAGGATAGTGGCATGCTCGAATATTTGCATCGAATACGCGAATATATAATATTAATATAGCTTTGACGTTGATATGTGCCTTAATTTTAATATCTGTTCGCTCTTTACAAATCAAAAATATTATTCTTTGATATTCCGAATATTCAGTACAATTCAGAAGAAATATTTCCACATTTCGACAGCTATTTTGCGTTCGCTATTGAGTTACATGTTTTCAGTCAAACACTCTTTTATAATATCAAACAAACTTTGATTAAAATTTTGTTATGCGATAAGAGTTGACACTCAGAAAGGGGAATGTCATCCAGACCCTTTTCTGATCGGGTAACTCATTTCACCCAAGCTCATTTCACTGAAAACAAAATATGACTTGCTAAATGTTGATTGATTAAATTTTGCTAATTAGTCAAATAAACGAGAATAAAATTAATACAGACTTAATATCGAAATTAAACAATTTAAATTTAGCCGTAAGTGTGAATTAGAAATGCAGATTTTCGACTCGAGTTTAGGCGAAATGGGTTAGACTGTCATATGTATGGCCACAACGAGTATTATCGCAACTCTTTGCAGTGCGAGTGACAGTCGTTTATGTTTTTAATATAAACAAACTCTAAAGGACTGACTGCAAGCGCTTCGCATCAAGTATTCGGATATTTTTCTAATATCCTCTACATTTCATCTCTAATATTATGATTAGATTCTTCTATTATCCTATTTTCCAACACTTATCGCAGTTTTTATTCAATATTAAAAGATTAGAATAACAAATATCAATAATACTGTACAAAAATAGAAATACTTCTTGATACATTTATAGAGTTTAAAGAATTAGAAACAGTTTGTGTGCATTAAACTATACATTTAGATGCATTGCCAATAGCGAATCTGAATTAACCATGGTGTTTGTTTGTGTAGCACCCGTACCCATCGGAGGACCAGAAGAAGCAGTTGGCTCAGGACACGGGTCTGACGATACTTCAAGTTAATAACTGGTGAGTGTCTGCTCTCTATGTTCGCGCAAATTGATTCGCCAGTCGTTGTGTCGACCGTATAATCACTCGAACGGATCTCAATATATTTTCTTCGGGCAAACCCTTCGCTTCCAATTTCGCAACTCTCGGCTCGCCTTTCATTAAAGCCGTTTGCAATCAAACGCTAAGCAAATAGTTGTGTATCTCATCTGCTTTGCCAAACAAGACAGCACTCGAACGAGTGAGGGTCGCGATGGTGGGGGTAGTAGTGAGACCGTGCGGACAGTGAGCCCTTGATGACACTCATTTCGGCCGTAGACTCATTGCTCGCAGTAATGACCAGTAGAGAGAGCAGAGAGAGGAGCGAGTAGCGAGAATTGGGCTATCATGTACGTTTTTGAAGCAATTTTCTCATTTGGTTTTGTCGTTTCGTTTTCAATGGCAATTGCATGCAATGATGCGATTAAATGCTGTTATTCTAACTTTGATTAAACATCGAGTCCTTCACTCTCGCGTACATTGAGTTCGACTCGCAGTTGCAGTTTTGGGTTCAAACTCTACTATTTAGCTAATGAAAGGCCACCGACTGTTCCTCAAAAACAGTCAAAATATATATTTACTATATATTTAGTGTGTTTTTCGACAAAACTTTTTTACTATTTTCCTTTTCACTGATTATTTAGTTAAACATGTGATTAGTGTAGAAAAGTTTAATGTTGTTCTTCGCGTTTCAATTCAATTTGCCATGCTCTTCTAAAATAACTAATGCATTCATTGTTTTTTAATATATGTTATATATATTTCAAATTAATGCGAACTTAAAAGTTTGTCTCAGTTTTTGTTGATTTAAAACTCTCCGAACAGATGCTAATAGTGTTTCGCGTTTGAGTTGTGCCAAGAATTCATTGCCTGTAAAGCAATAATGATATTTATAACGATAATGACATCCTTTTAATTCGCGTCTAGCTTGCTACAATCTTACACTTTATTATCCAAATTAATGGCTTTTTATATACAAAATTATTTGTCTTTTTCCTAACTGTAAAGAGTTTTTTAATCTATGTAAATCTTTTCCCAAAATGAATCAGTTTTTGTGCGATTTTTTTATTTGACTGCTTGTGAGCAGAAAAACTATTCAAATTTTAAAACATAAATAATTAAATAAGAGTTTTATTTAATAAAAAATAAATCAATTTAAGTCTAATGCTCTGCAAACTCGGAAGTAGTGGAGAAACAGTAAAAACAGATTAAAAGAGTATAAACTGATTGGAGAGAAAAGGAGAGAAAAACTGTTTCTCTGAATTGGTTGCCTCGGAATTGAACGGTTCGTTCGAATCAATATTGTATTAAAGCTTTAATTTGATTGATTGACAATCGGGTCTAACCTTATTTAGTCGGTTCTCTGCATTGCATTCACAATTCATGAGATAATGGTTTTGTTTTTGTTAGCTTTTGCTACTCGAATGGATGGCTAAGTCTAATAAATTTAGCAAAACTTCTATTACTCAATACGCGCTATAATATTATCGAATATACATGTCATGAATTGAAATTAGATTTTGAAAATAACAAAAAGTTGTACTGTACACTCGTTGGAAAATCCTTTTCAGAACTGCGTTAACCAATTGAGCAATCTATTTGCTATTATAATGAGACTTTTATCCTTCTATTAAATTATGCTCTCGTTTTTCGATCCCCTCTTCTGAATATTCAATGCTTACAAAAACTCCGAAACAATAGCTTTGAATACCATATTTGATATAATATTTGCATTTTTAGTTAATTCATACAGTTATATGTCCAAATTATTAGTTTTTTAAATAATTTATTAGTACTGTACGATAAAAATATTTTAATAATAATTTTTATTTGAACTTTTTCATTTAAAATACCAATATTTTATTGTGTTATATGTTTAGAAATTAGTTGAGTAATAGTTTAGTTGCTTGATTAGGAAAACAGAAAACTTGAAGAAATTAAAATAAATATTTGAATCAGAAATAATTTAATCATGGCAACTTTGACAACTAATTAATTTTTTTCGATTAAGTATCTGGTGTTTAAAAATTCGATAGATTAGAGGCAAACAAACTTCGGCGCAAATGAATCGAATGGCTACCGAAAGTCGAATGTATTCTTATTAATGGGTTTTATATTTTCCGATGTATTGGCTCTGTTTGGCTGTGTATGTGCTGTGTATGGGCTGTGTATGGGCTGTGTATTAGCTGTGTGTCGGCTGTGCGTCGACTGTGAGAATAATTGGCTAAAAGCAGTTCGTTGTTAGTGAATAAAGTATTGCTATTGACATACACACGAAGAGAATAATTTATTTTATAAACTAATATATATTCGTTGTATCTCCTGCTGAGCTAATTATCAGTATTAATGGCATTCTTTTCTTGTGGTTCAGACCAACAGCTCCTCCATTCGAACCACTAAATGAAGGGACGATCCGAGGAGTCAATCAACTTCTATGTACTTATCTTATGATAAAACCGAAATACTTTTCTCTCTTCTCGCAAATGCATTCTTAAAAACTTTTAATAATAAAAATTCTTGTTTTACACTCGAAAGTACTGCCCATTCTCTCACCTCAACCGGTGTTTAGTTTTGATGTTTAGATTACAAGTAGTTTAAAATGCAATTAAATACCAATTGCTATACTCGGTATAGGGACAGCGAATGAGCCAAAACATAGGACATTATCACCGCTTAAATACATGTCTTTCTCCTCTATTGTTGCGATGTTTGCCTTCTCTTGTCGAACAGTGCTCTTGAAAAGCGTACCTCTAGTGCTAAACACGAATTCTTGCGCTAACTTCTCAACCGCTCATCACAAGCAGAGACAGCGCAGGGAAGCGAAAGTCTGTAATTATGAGTCAGGCGTAACAAAATCGAATCAAAACTAAAGGCAACCAAAATGCGCCATTCTACTTTTGATTGACAACTTCTCGCCAACATTTCGATTCGCTAAAACGAAGCATACAATTTTAATGCAGGTGTTTGATCTGGGGCCTTTTTGCCTCTATTTTTACATTTTTTCTTCTCTACAGTTTTTTTTATTGGTAATTAAGTAGGTCTTAGGAGAGGTTTGGAAATGTTTAAAAATAATTTCTAGGTTAGAACTAATGTTAGAATGTATATTTGATTTTAGTTGTTGCTAGTTAAATTTTTATGAACAAACTCAGATTAGATTGAATGGACATTTAGGCAGAGGATTGCTAATCACTTTATGGCCGACTATTTCTATTATTTTGTTTATGTATTTGCATGAGAAAGGATGTCGACATAAAAGCCATTCTATAACAAAGCTACCATGTATTAACTATCATGTCTGTTTCCACTCTTCCTAATATAAATATAATATTATTATATTAAAAGCGCAAAACATAAAACGTCAAAAAAATAATTTTCAAGTCATAAACTTGCCTTGATCCTAATAACGAGCCATCATTTTTTACGCTATAAACCAATTTGAGCTCTGCGTACAGTGCGTACAGTATCTGTGCGTTGGCTGTGTCTACTGCGAGCCTACTCGCCCTTATCCACTCGCTTCTCATTTATCTGCGCCGAACATGTCATGGGATTCATTCGAAGATGAATAATGACATCATATTTATTAAGAATTTGATACAAAACTTCTTTCACTTTCTTTAATGAATAATGTCATCGGAATTGCGGAATCGCAGGCATCGGAAGAGAAAAATATTTCTAATTTCCAAAAATCAAATATTCTGTCGATATATGAAGTTTGCGATAAAAGTTATATACATTAGGTGTAAGTCCAGTGCGATTCCGATGCCTGTGCGGAGAGCACAGGAAGATAGCGGAAGGAAAGATTCGATTGCTTACAGGAAAACGCGGCCCAAATAGCGAGTTATGATATTTCGATTATATAACGCAATTCTTTTGACCACTAATAACATGATTTTTATTGTGAATTATTGCCTTTTATTTTATTTCTTTTATTCGTTTCAAACATTATTATTGAGACTTTTTTTTAACAAAACAACGCTTTATTGGCTAAAAACTTTTCCTTTGTACAGTTGCAATTTTTTACCCATTTGTCATTAATTTGCTGCTAATTTTAACGTTAATATTTTGGGCTTTCTTTAGTTTTGTGTGCAATATTTAGATTCATTAATTATGAATTTTGGCATGAGCAATTATTGTGGCATTGCATGTCACTGCTATTGGAGATTATTAATCAAAAAATGTTTGTGGTTATATATATTTTAACATGTTTTTATTTTATAATATAGCATTGAATCGAATTTGATAACAATAATCATTTGGATTATTGATTTAAATGCAATAATTTTTTCTTTCTTTCACTCATTAATTCTGTTTCAAAACCGAAATATTTATTTGTAGTGAACGTCAACTTTCTTATACAGTATATAAATGCGAATATTAAGCAATAAATAATTGCAGAGAAAATGTATGGAAGAATGTTATGAATAGCGATTCTGTTTTATATTAAACGCGTCGAAAAGTGTTTCGGATATCGAGTCTAGTTTTGCTATCAATTTGTTGATAAATTAATATTTTTGTGATAAATTGGATTGAATTTAATTCGATTGAAAATATAGGCAATTATTAATAATTATACGATTAAAAGGTTAGTATTTAGTGCTCATAGCAGTCGTAGATTTACATAACGACTAAACGTTTGAGGTTTACAAGCATTTAATAGGTTTGGAACGGAGAGTAGTGTAGAGTCTGTGAAAAGTTCTGATATGATTACTAGTTATTCTAATAGCAGTGTTGCCATTGCTAGTGCCTGTGTCTGTGCTGGTGCTTGTGCTGGTGCTAGTGGTCATACTGTGTGTCTAATGATCAAGTGTTTCCAACTGTTCCCACTCTCAGCTCTTTCTTCCAATCGGCATATTTATTGCCATCTCTCTCTCTCTCTCTCTCTCTCTCTCTCTCTCTCTCTCTCTCTCTCTCTCTCTCTCTCTCCCCTCCCTGCGCTCTCCTTCTCGTCTGACTTTTATAGCCTCTCTTTTGAGTCTAACCATTATTTTAGTCAAATTATCAAATCTTTTCAATGATTTAATGTTAGTCTTTATATATATGTTTTGCAGCACTCTTTCAAACTAATGGTAACTAATATTAATTCAAACGCCAGAACCAGATCTGAAAATTTGAGTCAACCGTTGAATTGCAATTAAAATAGGAAAAACACGTGCCTTAGCCTCCAATTACGTGTTTTAATATGTACAATATGTAGAGTATGTGTGCCGTTGCGCGCACTGTCAGTGCCGTTGATTGCTGGCCACGTGTTATGTCACTCACAGCCAGGTCTGGAGTGCATGTGTGCGCTTAGGTTGGGTTCGGAGCACTCGTCTAAAGAGTGGAGACAATCCAAAGCAATCAAAAGCAATTGGTTCGGACACAACCAAATCGGATAAGTAGTGAAATTTAATTTAATCGACACAACTGTACACTACTCTCCAGTACTCTCTATACTCTGCTGTTTGACGACCTAATGGTTATAGCGTTGGCGAAGATAGTGAATGAGTTTAGATTAGTTTTGAAAGTTTTGCTCAGACCTACTGAACAGACGGTTTGCGGAGAGCGCGGGAGAGAGAGAGAGAGAGAGAGAGAGAGAGAGAGAGAGAGCCAGTAGTGAGTAGTAGTGAGTAGTAGTGAGTGGAGAGAAGGAAAGTATATATCAAACAATTGGCAATAATTCTTATTTGAGTCGCTATAAGTCAGTTGTTGGTTGGCGTCCATAACTCAATGTCCGGATGTGTTAGTTGTGTTAGTTTTGTTAGTTTGCAATCTAATGCCGCCATCGTATAAAAAATCGCACATTTTCTCTGCCACTGCTGTTCGCCTCGGATTCCGAACGCAATATATTCTGTAATTCTATATCAAATTATTGAGTCTCTTATCTAAACCTATTTTGCAGTTTATTTCTCGACTCACGAAAACAACAAAATTAAACTTTGAATATGTTCTGGTGTTCTGATGTTCTTCTCGCCAACAGACACAACAGACACACTCTTTAGCCTAAGAGTGCTTTTATTCAATTTTCGTTCTACTGCTCAGTCTTAGCTCAGTCTTGGTTTAGGGTTTAGTCGGACATTGCGTACTCTGCGGGAGATTTCTTTAAAACTATTTTTATGGCCAGAGATAGTCTCCGCAGAAACTTCGAGTCTTGAGTATAGCGTTTCACAGCACGACATAAGACATAAAGTTTTAAGTCTATCACTGCATCACTGCTAGCACTGCAACCATTCGATTGTATGCGTATTGAATACGAGCGACAAAAATAATGATTACCGAGGAGTTGCTTCTTTGCCTAACCATTATTTTCCACAGTATATTCGCATTTTTTCACCATTACACACGCTAAAACACTGTTCAAACTTCAAACTTCTCTGCGTTTTCTTCTTTCAGTTTTATCTTTATATTTATTGTGGAAAAAGGAAAATAAGTTTTTGCTCTTCGCTCGCAGTCTCGAACTCCCGAAAAGACATTGAATTTTATTAAGATTTTGATTTCGAGAAGTCATAGTCAGCAGTGTTTGCGGTTCTGCTATTATGTGTTAAATATTTTGTAGGAAACAGTGAACAGTGAGACGACTCGCACTACTCGAAGCCCTCGAACTGAATGCATAATAAAATATAAGTGAATCCCAGAGTCGTAGTCAAGTAAAACGTTGGAGTTTTAGGCCATAATATCTGATAACAGATCCATATTATCCCTTATATATATGCTCCGGCACATCAATAAATTATTGATGTGCTCAGCCTTTTGTATATTCAATGCACTGTTAGATCCCTCTGTCTATTACAGCGCAATATAAGGTCGATAAGCATTTTCATTGAACCAACTTTTCTATTCTCTTCTCTTTTTCTCTTTTCTCTACACTATGTGTGTGTTCTGTGTCTGAAATAAACTCTAAAATAAAATACGAATCCAAAGCAACATTTAACTACTCTTTGAACGAACAAAATATAACTCAAAAAGAGCTGAACAGATGAACAGAGCGAGCAGTGAACAGCTCAGGGGGTCATTCATTCTTATCGATTCGAGAAATACTTTTCTTTTCCTCTTCTCTCAACTTCTCTCGCCTTCTCTCGTCTTCTCTCGTCTTCTCTCTTCTTCACTACTTTTATTCGAATCGAATGAATCCATAAATTTGGTTCAATTCTACTATAATCTGTCGAATATCCAAATACTCTATATTCTTACAACGACTCAATTGTTATTTATGATTATTATTATTATTATAGTTTTAAAAAGTTGGAGAGAGAGAGAGAGAGAGAGAGAGAGAGAGAGAGAGAGAGAGAGAGAGAGAGAGAGAGCAGAATGTTTTGGAATAATTGTGTAAAAATATAAATTGAGTCGAAATACGGTCACTATTATTGTTATTCGTATTATTGCATATTTGCGCGAAATATTGAACGAAATGTTATCATAGTTTTTAGTTTCGTTATAATTGGATTGAGTTATGCCACGCAATGCAAGCATTTTTTAGGCCCAACACGAGCTCTGCATAAATACAATTTCCTCTTGTGGCCAGACATTAATCGATTTAGTTACGCTCTTACCACGCCTAACTTGCCACCTCCATGTTCCACTGCTATGTTCCAGTGCCAGAGTACTAGTGCAGTCTCACATCCAATGCTCCGAACGCTCTCTCGCACTCTCTGCTCCACATTACACGACATCAACCAGACATACGTTCGAAACGTATAATTTCTACACTGCACAATTTACACAAACTAAATTTATAATTTGTTTATACTTTTCCCAACAAAACAATTAAATTTGTTTAAATTTTGTTTACTTTTTCGCATAACTTTTCAAAATTTTCGGAGAAAAGAGAGAGAAAGCGTTTACAGTATTATAATAATTACTTAATCTGTATATAACTTCAAAGCGATTACAATAATATTCAGATTTTTTCCCGTTTCCCCGAAGACAAAAAAACGTTATTATATTTCCATAAATTATTCTTTGGCTTAATTTAGATAAATTCGTTCAATTATTAGTTGGATATGATTACAACGATTAAATTTTTGTTGTCTCTAGTCATGAGTTCATGACTTTTAGCATTTGGTGTCTGAATTCAATCAGATTTTTATGAAACAATTCGCTTATTTCTCATACATTTAAATGATTAGGCGTTGCGTTTGTGACGCCAACCATAACATACTGCCTCCGAATCAATGATATTCTCTATGATTACTCACTGATTGTAATTAGAATTTTATGCGCCCAGTGCCTCGGTGCTGGTGCATGTGCTGGTGCTGGTGTAGATGCCGGCGCCCTGTTATGCCGATGGTTGCCATCTCAACTCTCTCTCTCTCTCTCTCGGGTTAATGAATAAAAACTATGAATTTATCTTCGATTTGAGTGAATATATAAAAATGCGTTCAAACAGTCATTAGGCAAACAATTCACGTATTTTTGGCAACCGATGATCAGCCGAACCCACCCACCCGTCCCTACAGTCACTTTGATTAGGTTTTGCCATTTTTATAAATCTCAACCACCATTTCATATCATATCGCTTTCTCTCCCTCTCCAGCCCTCCCTTCTCTCTCTTTTCCATAATTACGTATTTTTCTACTATTTCACCAAAAATTCATAAATTCTTATCTCTATTTATAGAGAAATAGCAGTCATTTCTGTCGAATGACTGCGAATCTGAGGCCAAAATTTTTTCAGTCAATGCTTTTATTTCTTTCAATTTATACATAACTTTTGCCTTTTTGTCATTTTCTTCCAACACTTTGCAAACATTCAATAGTTTTTGGCAAAAATTAGTTTAATTTAAAATTATTTATAAATATATTTTTCGTTTACAAATATATACAGTGTCATTTTCAATTTTATTAAGCAAATTTAATTAATTTTTAACAAAACATTTTATCGCAAATAGTGAAATGAGCAATCTTAACATGAAAGTATTAATTGCATTTCGCTTCACTCAGTTCAGTCGACTAGAAAGTCTAGCTGTCAAAACTTAGCATGCTTATTTGGAACGAGTCGAAGAGTTGAATCGATATCTCTGGCCAACTTTGATGTAGTCGTGTCTTTGTTTATACAGTTGTGTGTAATAGGAGTTATTGCAATGGATTCGCGTTTGACGGGAGTGGGGCTCGCATTGGCGTTTAGAGACTGACTCGAATCGGCGGTCATTTTTCATAATTTGTGTTCTTCCCTATGGACTCGATTCCAGTTCGTTGTTGCGTATGACTACATATATTGCCATTTCGACACAACACACACATACGACTCTCTCTCCCTCTCTCTCCCTCTCTGCAGCGAACTATTGATTTTTGCAGTGTTAGCTCAAATCCCATTGCGAACGCATTGCCGCTTCTTTTGTTGCCTCACTTGTAGTCTTCACTACCCGAACGTCGAGTTGAAAAATCAAATCCACTTTCTCTTTGCATTTGTATTGTTTTGTTTTTTGATGTTTTTTCATTTAAACAAGCAAAAAAACTGCGTTTCTTATCACAAAAATGCCAAAAAGATAGCCAACAACTGATAGCGGGTTTGCATTCAAATAGCCGAACGCCAGCACTCAGTCAAAGGTGTATAACCACTACATTCGTGTTTAACTGTCCATAATATCCGTGCTATCAATAAGACTATTATTTTAAGTCTTTTGGCGCAAACCTTATCATTTAGAGGTATAGTTAGGCTATAGTTAGCAACGCTTGCACTCTCTCGCTCTCTCGCAGTCTCACTCTCCCACTCACTCTAAGTGAGTTGAGGATTGAAAAGCGAACTGTCATTTGTGTGATTGAAGTTAAATAATAAGCAGCTGTACTCTCGCTCACTACTGCCATTCATATACTCCAACACTCTCTGATCGTCATTACCAACATCTGTTGGAAAAGCTGTAGAGATCTAGAGATCACTGCGACAGCAGACACAGACAGACTCACTCTCCCGCACTCACCCGCTCTCACTCGCACTCATTGCCGATACCGATCTTTACCGCCATTTACCACTTCTGCTGCTCTAAAGTTTCAAACGCTTCTGAGGACCCACTGAATTGACAGCAATTCATAATTGCGAATGACTTTCGAATGAATAACACTATTATCTAATGTATTCAATGATAACAATTAGATAAATAGCAGTTGTAATGCCATAGCTATTAGAACACTATTGAATCGGTTTTGCACACAGAGGCCCATTCGAGCCATTCAGCTCATCACTGATCAGCTATAAAAATGCTGGCCATGACCAGCGACCATACCAGTGCTCAGATGACGTGCTTTACATTAGATGAGTCAACGTTTGGAAACTGCGATACAGTGGTGGCAGCGGTAGCTGTAAATGACCTATGATTTAATGATGTCTACCATTTGTAATGAATAGTTCGCAATCCCCACATCATATGTTCGCAGGAATGTCAGTCCAGTCCTCCTAATACACTAATACACTAATACACTAATGCTCTCGTATTCTCCTACTCTCACACTCTCCTACGCTCTCTCCTCTCATCTCTTTTGCAATTGTGTTTTGCAGTGTTTGCCAGTGTTTGCCAGTGTCTGCCAGTGTTGCCAGTGCTGGCACTACTCCTAGTGCTCTCCTACTCCTAGTATGTTGGCACTAGAGGTGAATATATGCTCTCATCAGCCTCTCATCAATCGCAGTTAGAGACACGAATCGAACCTTTATTTTCTCTTTTACTTTAGTTTTTTCTGCTCTTTAGTTCACATGTAATAGAGAGCACCCGAACACACAAATTGCAAAATCGATAATCTGTTCGAAACGTTTCGTTCATTTGGTTCACTGTTAGCAATGTTTAGCAAAATTCTATTCAAAACACAATTATTCAGCTCTCGCTCAGGTGTGTCGGAACGGCGTATTCCAACCGAACTAATTCAACAATTTATATCTTTTTTATTTTTGTTTTTCCAATTTGCTTATTTGCTAATTTTTTTTTTGATTAATACTAACCATGCAGGAATCTAAATTGATTTAATGGTTTCAGTGGTAATGAGCAAATCTATATAAACAACAAAATTGCAATTATATGAGTATTTTATTTGCAATCTTTTTATTTTATTCTTTTATTTCCCACTAATTACAAGAATTTATTTATTTATTGTTTTGCTTTTGATATAAAGTTGTCTTATTTTGTGCTTATTTTGTCAAAAACTTGTGTTTGTGTTTAATGCGAATCTAATTATTTATTAAGGAAGTGGTCTTTCCTATGAAGAAATGGTCACTTAATCTCTATTATGAGTCGAAATGTGTCTTTCCTTTTGAATTCAAAACCTGAAACAAAATTCGCATTTTTTGTATAGTATTTGAGAAACGAGTCTTATATTTATGAGACTTAGCGGAGAAAAGGAGAGAAGTCGAAGTCGAGTCGCTTTTTCTATAGGGATTTACTCGAATTCAATGGATATATGTGCAGCTTTGGTGTAATTATAGTTATCGGTTTTCGTTGCACAGGCAGCTCTGGCCATTGTGAGGCATTGAGATAATCCCATTGCATAATTCATTGGCTCAAACGGTTGTCCCTTTTCCGGTGAATTACGAACAATATAATAATGTGCATTAGTATTGTGCACTGGATATCTGCCATTCCCTCTCCGTATACATTATCTAATAGAGGGAATCATTTAATATGTTTGTCTAAGAAATGAAAGGCATTGAGAGGAACGGGAGGAATGAGAGGAACGGGAGGACGAGCGGGGGATTCGAAATGAGACTCAATTCGCGTTCGTTTCTCCTGTTTCTGCTCTTCTCCAGCCTTTCCGCCACTCGATTCGGGGCTGAAATTAAAAATTCAAACTTATCTAACATTTATATACTGTATAAAACTATGAGATTATAGCCGTAATGCTCGCATATCCTGTTCGCTACTCGTATTCAAATTATTGTCATTATATGAGATATAACGCCAACTGTCATATTGTCACCGATTGCTGATAATAAAGAATTGATAAGAAGTGTATAATAAACGCGATTCAGATCCGCGATTCTGACGACTAGTCGCTGTCTTCTCACACTTTCGCTTAAGATATAGTCACTACTTGTGATGCACTGTCACTGAAAGAGTGCTTTTAATGTTAATGTCATTCATTCGCAGATCATATTAACTCGACTTTTAGAGTTTCATCGAATCAAATCTCAGCGGAAATGAAACGCCGAATCGATGTGTGAGATATGTGTTGGAAGGGAAGAGCTGTTCGGCACAGCATAGCACAGCATAACACACATACACGCACTGCACACACATCCACAGTCTAATCCAATAAACGAGACATTAGTTTAAAATTAGCAAACTATGTATACGACGCGCGAAAGTGGGAGAAAAGCGACTTTTTAGTGAGGAGTGAAATATAATTTGTCGAAACGATGCGAGTGTTGAGTCAGACATAGAAGAGATGAGTGAATGAGTTAATGACATTTATTGCCTCAAAAAGACTTTTTCGAAAATTCGCGACAATTGGCGACAATATTAGATCGAAAGCGAAATTCTGCTCCATTTGGCGTCATATTGACTCATAGGTAGCCATAAATTATAATGAGTTCTCAACTTCTCGCTCCGACAGCGTATTGTCACTCCGCGGCTCAGTTGGCCAGAGGGACGGCAGGGATTGTAATTTTGAAAAAAGCTATTCTTCCAAATGCTTTCGATATAATATTGCATTATATCGGGAAATATATATATCTTTTTATATCTATTGTGTTATACTTTGATATATCACTTGTTTTGCAAGAAATGTTATATCGAATCAAAAAAGGCGATACACTCTTAGCCTAAAGCCTATTCAAAGCCCAATATATAATAAGCTTTACTTAACTCGAAATACATATCGAAAATATGTTGAGATATCGCTAAATATACTAGACTTTCGAGTAATTGAACATATAGATATATATTTTGTGCGAATAATGTATTAATTAATCTCTCTTTGATGTCACCCAGGTTCATTAACGCGAGAAGACGTATTGTGCAGCCGATGATCGACCAGTCGAACAGAGCAGGTATGCGCTAAATGAGAAATGTTTTCCTATTTTCCTATTTTCGGTCTTCGAATAAATGAATGTTTGGTTCGATTTTGAAACTACGGCTCAAATAGTCGGCCGTAAGAGAGATGTAGAGCCGAGTTATCGCCGAATGGAATGGCATGGAGTGAGTGGAGTGAGTGTTCGTAGAGACTTGGGTTCGGAATTGGATTTGCAGGCAATGCGTATCGGAAATTGACAGCTCATGTGATTGATTGCACAACGAGTTCTGCAGCAGAAAAGAAATGTTCAGTTTGTGCCAAAACGAGACCTTTTGATGCATAGCTTCTCTATTCTATGCATTAAATTCCTTTCGATTCAGAAACGATACTTACATTAGTTGGTCATTGAAATGAGTCCATTCTCTTGCTCTCTCAGTCACTCAGTCACTCACTCGCAGTCCTCGCCAGTGCTCTCTCGGCTCGAATCCAAAGCAATTGAATGAGAGTATCAGTAGTGATACGGAAATGGCTTTTCTCATTAAATGCTTTTATATTTAGTTGCTTTTTATACCCATTTTCTCATTCCTCTCCACTGCAGACTTGGGCGGCTCGATTGGAAGTGCCGGTGCCGCGTACAGTCCCGATGGAAGCATGGGCTATATGATGGATGGCAGCCAGCAGTTCAGGCCACCAGGTATTTGCATAACACAACACTCGCCTAATCCCTGCGAAAGAGCATTACTTCAATGAGAAGTTCGGAATTAATCCGAGAGTTATATTCAGTGCAAATAAATGAGAAATGATTTCTCGGCTTCTCCTGGGATCTCGTTTTTGATGGATTAGTTCGGAATTAAAAATCCATTCGCACTCGAAGGTCGACCGACCGACTCAGTCGACTGCAGGAATCGAAGAATTGCAGAAATCGGTTCTTTCATTCTCATCATAAAAATGCAATTTTTAGTTTTTTTTTTAAATTTTAAATTCAATTTTTTTCTTAATTTTTTTCTTCAAATGCCTCAAATCCATTGGCTTTTTTGTTTTTTCCGTTGATTTTCCACTTTATTATTAGAAATAATTTATTACGTACATATATAGATTTTATACAGAAACTTTTTTTTATAAAGGAATTAAATTTAATTCTAATCCCTTAAATAAAAAGCCATAAAAATCTATTTTTATTCGATTTTCATATTTCATGACAAAAATTTTATGGTTTAGTAGAATAAAACAAATTTTTATATTTATTGGATGAATATCATTAAGTTTTGTTGTTTTTAAAATGTAATTTTCTGATAAGATTTTTCGATTCAAGATTTTTGTTGCATGTATTTCAGATTTATTGAACTGTCAATACGAGAGAATTTAACCCTTTTTCGCAGTTAAACCACTTTTCGCTACAAACTCTGCGTTTGAATAATTCGAATCGATTTTTAAATGCAATACAAAATACAGGGTTTCTGTTAAGCCGTTCACATATGGGGTGTAATTCTATTGATAGAATTGATATTTTAACAGCAATTTACTTCATATAATCTGCGCTGATATCTGATTGCTTTTATAACGTAGTAGTCTCGCTTTAGAAATCAGCATGAAATAAATTGACATTCGCAGCCATCAATTTGAAAATTTCTTCATTATCCTCCTCTTTGAACGAATGTATAATTTTAATTCAATTAACTTCGTATTTGAATTTGAAATTAGAAATTTACCCAATGTTCTCATTGAAGGAATGCCAATCTGAATAATATTTAAATATTTCAATTCATAAATATATACAGTCATTTGTACATTGCATTTTTAATTAATTGTCGAACGATTGACAGGAATGCAAGGCTGCGGCGATGCGTCGATGGGAATGAGTGGACACATGAGCGGAATGGGCGGCTATTCGCCGATTAATCCGCAGTTGCGATCAC
This sequence comes from Metabelba pulverosa, assembly GCA_034697605.1. NCBI lineage: Eukaryota > Metazoa > Arthropoda > Arachnida > Sarcoptiformes > Damaeidae > Metabelba > Metabelba pulverosa. Next base: position 91,905 of record JAQIXC010000006.1, read on the forward strand.
CGGTGCACTCGAATATGCTGCTACCCGGCCACCCGCACGCCGCCATGATGATGGCGCACGGCCCGATGGGTCACCCCGGTATTCCACAGGGCTCGCCGTACGACAGCTCAGGGCAACACATAATGGATATACACGCGAGTTAAGCGATATACACACTACCGAACACTACACTAAACATATTATAATATATTTAACGCAAGAATTTGTTTTTAAATGATTAACTGTTTTGTTGCAAAGATTCATAAGATTTTTTTGGATTACAATTCACAGATGAATGTATCACCATGATATATTAAAAACAACATAATTCTGTACTATTATTATTATATTATTGACTAAATTGTAAAATAAGTTGTTCTTAAGCTTCGACTCAACTCTTGGTTTTGTATTCTCATAATTACAAAAATGTGGAGAAAATATGTGTATAATAAGAGTTGCCTTTTATTGGATTCGCAACTATAGACCGAATTGAAAATATATGATATGAACTAATTTTATTATTGCCGAACAGAGAAACAAACAATTTTCACCCATTTCTCCCAAACACAGTATATCTGTCACTGTTTTTCTCCAATTATTCCCAATTTGTATCACCCGTTTAGAACAGACACAAAACATCATTACTATTATTAATGTATTTATCATTAAATTGAAAAAAAACAATGAAACAATTGTGTTAATACAGGGTAGCAAAATAACATGCTTAGCTATACATGATTAAAAAATTGAGCGCTTTTACACAACACTCATTTGACTGCAAAAATAATGATCATTCTCTTCAATAACTGAAAAAAGTTCTCATTTTTATTCCTTAAAAACAAAACAATTTCTAAAGCGTGTAATTCATCAATTCATTCATTAATACTAATTATTTGAATTGATGTTCAATTTGAGTTCCTTTTGTTTATAACATTATTGCTATATTACTATTAGTTCATTGCAATTTACTATCTTAGCTAGTTGGTTTTATTTTATATCTTAAAAACTCTAATCAAGTTTTTTATTTTGCTCATTTCTATCGATATCCTAAATACTACTAAATTACTATTGGATTTTAAACACAAAATTGGAAATAAACTAAACAACAAGTTTAAACGTTGGTAAAACAAGTAATATAATTACGCCACAAGAGTACAACAAATAAACTGCTTTAAATCAAATAATTTATTGATTGGTAAATAAGTAGTAAACAACAAAAATAAATTGATTAGAAAATTTGATGCAAAAACTTTTTAAAAGTCTTTTTAATTTGTAATTTGTGTTTAATTATTTGAAACTTAATTCGAGCTTTTTTTTATAAATACCACTATTAGTCTTATACACACTACAGCTCATCAACATTAAAAAACATTCAAGTACATTTTGTAAATTATATTAGTTCATCTCATTATTATCGCAAATTTAGTTCATTTTTATTTCTAATTGGAGTTTAATTATTTGGTGGGAATCGCATATAGATATTTGAATAAAACAACATGATTAATTTTAAAAAAACGGCTAATCAAATAACGATTATTATTATTATATTATAAATAATTTTCAGTTGTATTTGTACGTAAATTTACAGTAAATATATAAATATTGATTTTTATTATAATAATGAAAAAATATTGTAACAAATTGATACTCTTTTTGAAGTTTATAGTAAAAAGCAAACAAGAAATCGATGTACAAAATATAAAACATTTATTTTGGGAAATTTGGGCATAAAGTTGAAATAAATAATATAAAAAAATTCAGGTTGCTAATTTGTTTATAACTTAAATGACATCATTAGAAATATATGCATATAATTGATGACATTTCGAGAATTTGATTCCTTTTCCGGTCAGTTCATTGATTTACATCTTTTCTCTATCTCTTACACAGAATAAACAGTAAATCAAATCCAATTGAAAAATAGTACAGAATTTTTGTATACATTTTTCGATTTAACTCATATTCTGATCAGTATTTATAACTCCTGACCAAAATTTGATCACTTTATATGATGTGTAAAAATTGCATATTTTCTAAATTGTGTTCATATGCTATGACTTTTTGTTTTTCAATAAAAAACTAACTTTTGTTGTAAACCGTAACACAAAAAACGCTATTATTGTGTAAATAACTCATTAAAAACAGAACAGATTCTTCAAACAAATAGATTCTTAGATTCGATATTATGTCGATTCGCAGCAAATTCGTAGTTAAGTTGAGTGACTGTGAAGTTAGTGCCATATAATAGCTTCAAAACACAGCAAAAATACGAAACATTATACGACTAGCGCTAAAAGAGTACATAATAATAATCACCACTAAATACAATGTTGATTTCCAACGTAATGTAATGTCAGTTTTTTTTCGATTGTAAAGCTCAGCCATTCCTCAGATCAAATGTAAGCGCCGACCTCTCGAGTCGGTGCAAATAGGGCTGTAATGGTATATACAAATAGACAACAACAGTCATCATCGCCACCCTCTCCACCACTAAAAGCGTGTAAATTGATTGAAATTATTTCCTAATGTCAACTCAAAACAACACACATTCAGATCGAATACAACACAAAACCTACCCTGACCACTTTTATTTCTATCTCTTTTTTTTATCTATTTTCAAACTTTCAAATGTATACGAAAAACGAACTTGATGCAATATTTCTCACACAAACAAGAAACACATTTACATTATCTCATTATCTAATTGTGATCATAAATAAAAACAATTTTTTGTTTGTTTCGCTCTCATACTTCTCAATGTAATACTGGATTTGTTGAAAAATAATTAAAATAAAAGTAATTAAAAATATATATTAAAAAGTTTATTAAAAACATTATTTGATAAAATAGCAAGCGCTACTTAATTGTATCTTGTTAGAAAAATCGATAGCTCAAGACGACTCAATTGGAAACGTATGACTGAGTGAATGAGCGAATGGTTGGGAACCGAAGTTTTTACATGTGTTACACGAAGTACTCGACGCAGAGGATTAACATATATTTGTTGGACTCTATTAAAAACGTTTAGAAGTGTATGACTGTATGAGTGTATGAGTGTATGACATACGCATGCAATTGATGCAACATTTGGCACCAGCTGACAAATCTAATTGGCCTTCATCTACTCCCATGTCCATTTATACAATTTATTCGTGCAATACACACAAGCGTCTACTCATACGGCACTCGTAAGCGATGTGTCTGTTGTGTGTGTATTGATGAACATTGCATTCGAGAGACTCGACGCTGCAGTTCAGTAGTGGAAGACTCGTTAAATTTTTTGAGACCAGAAACGAGTCGAAACCAAATTGAAAGCGCTTTCCCACTGTTCAACAGCTGTAGTTGACAACAGCTTTTTTACCGCTCCCTTCCCCTCCCTTTCCCTTCCCTTTCCCTTCTCTTTCCCTTATTTCCCTTCATTTTCATCGCTCGCCCTCTCTATTATCCCCCACTTCTCGCACATATCATATTATATCCAATTTTTTGTCTTTTCTATGAATTAAAATATTATATTCTCTCGATATTGCGCTTTAGGCGATAACCATTCGAAACCTCCTATTTTTGATCCTGTTCAATTTTGGTTCGCAGAAATTTGATTCATTTTTTCTTCGAAGTACTAATTCTTTGTTAAATATAATGCAATGAATCCGAAAATATGCAAAAATTTGAAATACAAGTTATAAACGGCATTAGAGCCGACTTTAACACAATTCGTTGACCGATATTTCGATCGACAGACGAATAAATTGTTTTTAGAAATTATATGATTTATGTTTATACTTGTGTTGAGTTAATATTTTTATTAGTAATGCTCTACATTTTAAATAAATGTATAGATTTAGATTTTATATTTGCCACTATTTTGCGTTTTATTTGATTAAAGCTTAAAATTTATCATGCCTATCTCTTTTCTAGTGTTTAAGGAAAAATGTGGTAAGCTAAAAACCTATCGGTAAATGTTAAATTAAAAATTTTAATATAAACAGTATAGAAAATTGATTAAAATGCACTGTGTAACTATAAAATGAAAAATATGCATAATAATAAAAAGCATACAAAATAGTCTTTTTATTTAATTAAAAAAATTACACAAACAAAAATTCAATTATAAAAGACTCCAGCATGAATTTAATTTAATTATTTAAAAATCACTAATTTAAATATATATATATTGTCGAGTCTTACTTCTGGCTATTTTAGATTGGTTGTTTTCTGAAGAGTTTATACAGGTATTCGGAAATGTTAATAAACATTATAATTTAGTTCATTCACAAATAATTTTTAATATGATTATTGAGAGAAAAACGGGAAAACTTAAATCTAAAGGCATTTCGCTTACTGTGAATGTATTCATTCGAATATATCTAAACTCTAAACAAAACTTTTGGAAATTAAGGCAAAAAAGAAATAAACAAATTGTATCATAAATTAAATAAAAAATTTCCATTTTTTGTTGTTGTCAAACAATGTGGATACGAATTACATTAAGAATATCATGTTTTAGGAGATTTGGTTTAAATATTCACTTTTTATATATATATATAAAAATACAATCAGTTTAAGTAGTTTTATGTTTTGATCCTATTTTCAGTTTAATTCTTCGAAATTTATTTATGATTTGAAAAGTCTTTTAGAAAATTGAAAAAAGTTTTACATAAATTATATAATATTCTTAAAAATAATCCCAAATAAACATTTTTCCACTCGTTCTCAGTTAACCTCAAAACTAAGATAAAACAGTTAAGGAAAACAATTTGAAACTTGCAAACTTTTAGCTAACAAATAAACAAGTTTAGTTTCCATTTAATTTAAACTAATTTATATTCAAATATTTATAGCGAAAGGCATTCCGAGAATTTTGATTCTTTGAATGAGTTTAATGCTTATTTCTATCGTTCTCTCGCCTTACCACCCAAATTGTGCAAGGTAAGTGTGTGCATAGAAAAATAACATTTTATAATTTGCATAATATTCTGATTACACTGTTTTAAAGGCAATTGTGGTTTTACTTTGATTTCTTTTAAAATTAATATCTAGTCTTGAAATACATAAAGTTATTCATTTACTATAAAGGCTTAGAGTAACTCAAAACCACTTTATGGCAAACACTTCAAACGAATTTTTATATTTAAATTATCGGTAAATTTTAAACTTGAAACAAATTTATATTCTATCTAGACACAGTAATTATACTATAGAGTCGTTTCCTGGCTAGATTTGGCAATAATATGGAATAAAACTTTCTCTGGATAAAATAATAATAAAATTAGATATCAAGTTTAGTTCAAGCTAATATTTAGCTTAATAATAGCCGAATAATTTTAATTAAAAATAATATTTATAAGTACTTGGTACTATTAAAATAAAAGTTTATAAACATTTGCGTTATACTCTATAGCATTTTTATTAAAATATTATACATTAATACATAAATAAAAATATTATAAATTGTATTTCTTTATTATTTTAAAGTCTTTTATTTATATTTTTTAAAATAAAATGTATAATGGTAATTTAATTTGATAAAATTGATTAAAACCACATTTTAAAATTTATAACAAAAAACTTAGCAGAGATGGATGCTAAAATTGTATGTTAAATAGTAAAAAATTATTATAAGAATATTTTAATACATTTGATTTAAACTAAGTCTAAAAAATAAATTTAAATTATTTCCTAATTACGGCGCAATTTGCCGGTAATTAAAAACCAAGTTTTATATTTTCACTTTACGAGTTTATAAACCTCAAAAGTTTATCCTGTATAAAAATCTATTTAAATTTTGTTTTTTTAATTTGTTCTACTATAAAATTAAATTTTAAAAATAGCATATTTTAAGCTTAATTCTGCTGTTTATTTTAATGTTAAATTATAAATTGTTTCAATGTTAAATTACAAATATATAATTCTCAATAGATGGCACAATCGGGTAATATAACAAAAATTTATTTCTAAAATAAATTACGAAAAAATATATATCAAAACCCAAATCGCAATTTCAAACCCAATGTTTGCTTTACTTTACAAATAAGGGATGACTAGAGAAGCGATAAAAAGACGTAATTATTAGTCAATAATTGGTTTGAATTCATGTGATATTCAAACGAAAACCTAATTCACAGTTAAATCTAATTAGCATTTGATTACATCATTTGCGCACTAATTGTCGCCTAATTGTCGTCAACTGATCGGTCGATATGTCGTATTGTCAACAGTCAGGCAAAGACCGGATAATCTTCGTGACCAAAGAGGATCACGAGAAGCCGTCGACCGTCGAGTTGGCGGAGGAGAGCGACGGCGAGCCGCGGGGCCTCATCCTCGCCAACGGCGACATCAACTGGAACTGCCCGTGCCTCGGCGGCATGGCGTCCGGCCCGTGCGGCTACCAGTTCCGCGACGCCTTCTCCTGCTTCCACTACTCGGCCGCCGAATCCAAAGGCAGTGATTGCGTCGAGAAGTTCCAACAAATGCAAGAATGTATGTCTCAGTACCCGAATCTGTACCCAAACCGCGACGACGACGACCCGGACGCTGCCGAACGGCCCGACGCCCAGCAGCCGATGGACGCCAAAGCGCTCGAACGCCTCAGTCAGCCCATCGACGACAAGCAAACCAACGCCGATATGAGTGTCGAAAAGCACTCGAAAGCCGATTCTAATCAATAATTTGATTGAATTTTCCATTAGTTTTAGATTTCTATTAAATTAATTGTTTTTGTAATCATTTTAATTAGTCTTTAGACGCAATTCAGTCATAGATTATATATATTTTTGTCATACATTAGACTTACTTTTAATTGAATTTTCTGTCTATTTATTCATTGATTAGATTTTGCTTTCATTTCGGACTATCTTTTTGTTCACTTTTTACTTCACATTTCAATTATTTCATTGATTGCAAACATTTTTAATTCTAATTAATCGAATCGATTGTTATCTATAAAAGAATTAATTTCAGAAAAATTGCAATAATTTGTATCTAATATCAGAAATTATTTTCTATAAAAACAATAATTGTGTTTAAAATTAGGATTTAATTCGAAAATTAATAATCAATTTAATCAAGAATTGGAAACAACGGTGAAATTGATTACAAAATGTATGAAAGTTTGAGTGAATTAATTGATATTAAATATTATTATCAAATTAAAGCATTAATATTATTATCGATTTAATTAATGAATGAATAAATTGTTTAATAAAAAATTTAAAAATGAATCAATGATTCGGTGAATGATTTAAATCCTTTTCGAAACGTTTTTGTATAGAATTTCTATAGAATTTGAATATCTTTTCCGCACTTTCTTTACACGAATTAACGATTTGTTGGAATTGAGAAAAAGTGAAGTTTCCGTCCGTTGTGATCGAAACCAGTTTCGAGTCATTGCTCTCGAAAACAACGGTAAAGACGGCGACCGCACTGTCCGTCTCCTCATTGGTCGCGTTCACTATGATATCGCCGTCGGCTGTCAGGACGGCAGAGACGGCCGCCAATAGGTATTTGAGAGGAAAGCCGGAGTCGAGTAATGCAAAGCAGACTGAGTTGAGACACGAGGCCATCAAAGAGCCGCTGTTCTGCATCTCCTGCAGCACTACCGTCACGAGAGTCCGCGGGTGGAGTCGGCGGTACATAATCGCCGATATGTTCGATACAATGAACTTCTCTATCAGTTTGATCTCCGGGTTGTCTAAAGTTGAGTACATTTTTAAGTATTCACTTCAAAACAATCGACAAATTTATGCAAAAGTAATCAAAACCTCTAATAGCGGTGCAAACGAGTGGCCGATAGTTGACTTCGAGCGTCGTATTGGTCGGATCCTCTTTACTCGGATGGACGTCCGTCGGGCCAAACACCGACGTCTGGACAACAGTGTCGCCGAACGCATAGAGAGCCGACCCATCACTTCGGCTCAGATTCGAGAGCAAAACCGATTGAATTCGTTCGCGAATTAACATTTGAGTGAATGCTTTAATTGATTTGATTTGAACCGAAAAGCGAAAACTTTTCCAAACAAACGATTTGTTGATTTGGTCTCCGATTTCAACCCAAAACATGTGTTCATAACTCAAACCCAAACACTCGTCAAGTGCTGTCATCTCATTGGATGACTCATTGAAACACAAACACTCAACACACAATAGAATAAACCCTTCTGATCAACTATGAGTCGAATTCGAAGATTTGGGTTTGTTTGTTCTATCAATATAACAT